>JAFHBV010000285.1:0-47114 GCA_019022785.1 Pseudomonodictys pantanalensis
GTTGTGAGGCTGTCTGGTATTGAGGGATTGGGGCCTGGATAGGCTAGATTCACAGCGGGAGATTTGAGATTGGTGTGTATGTCTGTAGGCTGTTGGGTCTAGGCAAGGATGGACATGAATGTATATCCTGGTTTTTCTGATCACATTTTCTATAACTGGATTCTTCGGAGCCCAACCTTTCTCCCCAAAGCCCATGGAAATATATGGAATCTTAGACAAAATGTAGAGCAATCGAAAAAAAGACGGTGCTGAGGACGAGGATCTCTACCTTGGCTTTCGTGTAAAAGCGGGGCTACCCTGAGGCAGCTGCAGGCAACACCCAAATCGCTCTTGAGCCTAGCTCTACCGCCCGGAAACCTACATCATATGTTATCTTCTTCGCAAGTACATCCGCTGCATATTCAAATATTGACCCATGATAAGCGATTCTGAAGACATGGGATTCGATCTATTTGCGCACAAGAAGGCCACTCCAGCCTCACTCACTGGCCAGGGCACCAACATATGCGCGCCTCAATCACACGATGCAGAAATCCTTCCGTTCGTATATACACCTCTTGGGCCCGGCTTTGGATCGATCCGACTCATTCAAGTACACCCAGCTCGTGCAGGAAACTCAGTCATCCGACTCACCGTCTCACAAGGCTGGACGACCGACGAGTACACTTGCCTATCATACATGTGGGGCAAACCCGGGTACGAGAAGGCCATTGAGATCAATAGCCGACGCTTCATGGTCCGATCGAACCTGTTCGACTTCCTGGAAGCTGCGCAGGACAAGTTTCCGGGTAGAAGCTTCTGGATCGATGCCCTTTGCATTGATCAGGGCAATGTAGAAGAACGCAACGATCAGGTGCAGGAAATGGGCAACACGTACTCGAATGCTGTGGAAGTTTTGGTATGGTTTGGAGCTGTTGCGCCGTACCGCGAATCTTACTACCTTCCATACGAACTCCCTGCTATCATTCGGCGGATTGGAAACCATCTGGATGCACTCAACCTCGCCACGTGGAACGGTGAGGACATCAATACATTCCACGAGCGACATTGGGAGCGTTTAGATCAAGGTGGTCCCCGGCAGATTCATACTGACATCAGCTTCCTTTTCCGTCACGCATACTGGACTCGCGCCTGGATCACCCAGGAGATATCCCTTGCTCGATACGTCCAGATCCTCGCTGGAGATCAGATACTCGATTTTACTAAATTGAAGTGGCTGTATTCCAAGCTGGCTGTCGCCGAGGGCTCTCAGTGGGTTAGCAAGTCAAACCGACCTTCGCAATACACGCTGGTAACGACGGGGTTCAACCCACAAAAGGACCGCCTCATTGATCTGCTGTATACTTTTCAGAGGCAGCAATGTGAACATCGCCGGGACAGAATCTTCTCTCTTCTCGGCCTCTGTTATGATGGCGACGGCATCAAGGTCGACTACGGGATGTCCGATGTTGCGCTGTTACGCCATGTTATCACGGCTTTGCCTGGAAGCTTATGCCTTTGCTCTGTTGGCATCGTGGCAAACTGCTTTCGAGAACCCTGCCTATCGCAGCACACCCCTGAAGATGATGCCATTTTGCAAGCACCCTTGATCGATATCGATTTCGCAGCACAAAAGCTGGAGGCTCAGTCTTCGAAGGAGGCCACCGTGCTGTGCCGTGACTGCGATTCAGTCATTCCAGACACCCTCTTTGCGTTCGACAACGTGAGTCCTACGCAGTCAGAGCCCCTAAAGCTCAAGATGGTCATAGCCCGGAATTTCGGAGCCAACATATGCTGTCTGCGAAAGATGTGTGCAGACAGCTGCGGCCACATCCTGTTTCTGCCGTCGAAGAAGGATATCTATCTACTGACCGTAAGGCGTCATACCGACCAGGGACCCCTACAAGCCCCCCATCCGTTCAATCAGCCCACCATCTTTCCGTATGGACGAATGCACCCGCCGAATGGAAAGCCTCGGGCGGAGCTAGTAGGGCATTTTGAGATGCTGCGCGTGAAGAGGGATGGCATCGACGTGGTAGCGAATGGGGAGCGCTGGCGCTTGAGTCTCTCTCTGGCTCGGCTGATCGACATTTTATTGAGAAAGGGGTCCTTTGATACTGAGAAGAGAACTTGCGAGACGCTTAGACGTGGTGAGGAGATACGCTATTCCATTAATGAGCAAGTTAGAAGAGTATCGGGATAGTGACGGCACTCACTTTTTCCAAGGTTGGTCGGACGCACTATGAAGGCTTGTGCGTAGTGTATGGAGGCTGACACAAGTGAGCGCGATGATGGTAGCGCTGAAGACATTCAAGCCAAAGAGAACCTCAAGCTGCGGTTTTCGGCGGAGTAGAGAGAATTCGCGACCTACGGCAGATAGCCGATGATTCCGGACACTCGTGACGAAGATGAGCACTGGCCGGATATCTGCAGGTCTCCCCTAAGTGTTTGCAGTCGTGTCGTTCTGCTGCGTGGTCCTTGGCGGGGGACCACCAGTGGTAGAATCATGGTACGGGAAGCGTGAAATAAAGTCCGTATGGAGCCTAAAAAGAGCGAAGAAAATAACGAATCCAAAAACTCAAATCTGCTAGCTCTTCTCTATAACCGTCACACGCACGATCCTAGCACCCAGACATTCAGCAGTCCAACGAACAAAGTCGCATACCTACTTAAGCAATCAGATCGCGAACATACTTCACCAAAACTAACACGCACGTATCAAAAGCCGAAATGCAAGCATCAGATTCGAGTGACATGGACCTTCAGGAGCTGAACGTTCAGTACCAGGCCGCCGCCGATAAGGCCACTCGTTGGTATCTTAGGAGGCAGCTCGAAGAGACCAAGGCAAGGATTCAGGCTGCATTTCGAGCTCTTGAGTAGCAGATAGGGACGTAGTCGTTGGAGAAAGGAGGAGCAATACACGAGGGGAGTCAAGATATTTTGGTTGTTGGTGGCCGTGTTGTGCTGGAGCAGCGGCGCGTTGAGTGAGTTGATGAGTTTGGTGGTGTATTGATTTACGAAGGTATGAATGTGGCTGTATGGTGGTGGCGGGAACATTTGAGCGTGTTAGAGAGCGTGATGATGGGTGGACCGAAGAAGGTATGAATGCTCCGATGAGGGAGGTTGAGGAGGACATGGGGAGGGGAGTGGCGGTGAGGACTTGTACACCCCTTTCCGGGATACCCTGCAAGGGTGGATACACAACATGCTATTACTGTCGCACCATACCCGAGTTAGATAGGCAATAGATCGATTGTGTCGAATAAAGCGCCCATTACGCACTACAAAAGGTCGGTTGATTACTTTGGGTACTTTACTTCCACTCCGCGACGAACTTTCTAGACATTACGCCCTTGCAACATATTACACTAATCAACTCCTCTACTGCGTTGCGCTGGTGCAGTCTAGCACAATTCATCAAAGCACTGCACGAACCTCGAAGAGTCCACGAAAATGACATGGTTATCACTCACCATACGAGAAAGCCTGCTCGCAGCCAACGAGATAATCGCCGCCTACGATCAGCGATAACACATGATAGACCGCAACTTGACAATGGGTCTAACGATTTAAGCGGTACGGATTACGTGGCTGTGGAGAAGAGAACTAACAGGGGCTATCACGTGGGCAACGATGGCAGACGTAAGGTTCTTGAGGAGGGCAAGGAAGCTGGTTCTCGCTATGTACATAGGAGCTAGGGGAAAGGCTCGTGAAGAAGGATGAAAATGTAGGAGACGCTTGAAGGGAGATATGAGGAGACCCAAGCCTACCGGAGTTTTATAGGCTTCAGCGATGTATCTTGGGTTCGTTAGGATACCTCAGTTCCTCGAGAGTTCGTGGATGTGAGGGCTGCGTGCGCCACTCAGATCCTTCAACGTGTACCCGATGAAGCCAAATCATGCTCTAGCCAGAACATGCATCCTGGAAGGTCAACAAGAATTCCTCTTTAGTCAGATCATGATGGATTCTCGGATCGTGATAATAGGATTGTGTTGTCCAGCCATTCTTTGGTCCCTTAGAATACCAGTACTGTTGAATACCGTTGTAAGAGAGATGGTACAAACCGGAGCGCCTCAGCCTTCCCCGAAGAAGTTCTTCAGGGAAGTAGAAGGAAAATTTCAAGTGCGCCATTCTCCTTCGTCGTGCGCAAGCAGAGACAAGTAGCGTGATGTCTCGACCGAGACCCACATATTTACATTTTAGGCCGTAACGGCGGCCTGGAACTCAAAAAGTATACTGCTCGGAGTTAGACAAAACTCTCCGATCTTTGCAAGAGCTTATGGTTCAGTGTTGTTTAAGTGTGGATCAGAAGCGCGAACCTTGTGCCAGGCAGCAGAATTCTCAAACGGTACCCGGCTCATGGGCCCTTGAGTAGAATGGCAAGCCCACTAAAGGCGATATTTGAGCCGTACCCGAAGCGACTACCTCTTAATTGGAACGATAAATGGCCTCGCAGTCCAGGAGCCTAAAATTTTCCCCATCTATCGGCAGGTCCTCACGCTCAAAAAGCACCGTTCTCTACTCATAACCCGAGACTGCAGCAAAACACTACGATATATCTGTATACTACCACGCGGACTGTGTATGTCGTTGCTTTTATTTGTACCACCCTTCAACGATATCTTCTTCCCTGGTTACTGCTCACCAGAAACCTGCACCACCCACTCGTCGAGCAAGATGCCGTCTGTTTGGGAGATCAAGAATACGCTACACTCGGACTTCGAATGAATTCGGGACAAGGTCGATAGGGTGGACAGCAAAGTGTTCAAGATAAAACGGGATGATATCAAGAAGCACGACAAGCTGAATCAACTGTCACGTCAGATTGATTGCTTGATTGGAAATCGATCGGTTGTCAAAGTCAAGAATAGCGGTCTGGGGACGGTACATTTCAGTGGCAAGACTGTAGGCACGGGATCGAACTTCGAGGTTGCGAATCTGGGGCTAGGAAGGGTGGAGTTCGGCTGCGTGAGCCGTACTCTAGATGCTATGAGCATAGGCAAGGTGCTATGTGCGGCGAGCATTGTTTGGTGGTGGAGGAAAGAGTTTAAGATAATAGGAAAAGGGATACTGGCTGGCGCGTATTTGGCAGTGGAGTAATTGGAGGAGAAAAAGAGGGTGAAGTCGACCGAGGCGGAGAACAAGACGAGGGGAAGGAAGATTAGAGGACTGAAGAATGCCAAGTCGGAGAGTGCGATTCTTAAGGAGGTGCTTGACCAGTATAAACGGGTAGAGGAGAAGAAGAGTGATGAGCAGGCATAATGGCGTTGATGAGGGTCGGACGGCGGGTACGCAGCGGGAAAACACAACTCAACTCTGTCTTTTGCTTTGTCGAAGCAACCTTCGATATAACTTCACTCAATCATTGATAGCATGATGTGTACATATTCATAGTATGGCTGGTTTTGTACAAGGCTTCAGTACGCAGCTGAGCGGATGCACAATGGAATTTAGGTGCACTAGGAAAGTCTAGCAAGAAGGGTTTTCGTTAGCCATGCCAGCCGAGATGTATCGTGATAAAGTTCAACCAAAATTTTGTGGAATATGAGGGAACTCGATGCCGTTGAGAACGGAAATAATGACCGTCAGCCTTACGGTAGCGTCGAGCTAGCCAACGACTAAAAAGCTTGCACTGCCAAAGCATGTCTCCGAACGCGCGCTACGCCTGCCGCCTCTTTTTTAGAAGCCGAGAGTGAGGCAGTTGCTGGCTCCTTGCCCGAGCTTATCCTCTTCCCACCACACTCCCCGCCACTATGGAACCAGCCAGCCGAGTGCTGGTGCAGGCTCTACCTGCAGGCGTGCCTGATACATATTCCGTTTGGTTGGAATACAGCAACGTTCCCGTCTCTTTTGAAAAGTAGGATTCAACTTGCTCCAACAAAGAATTTGCGGCCGGTGTAACTTACACAAACTGGCAGATTGGGATCATTGTATTTTAAAGATAGTGGTATCGCAGGGTGCGACCCGGCTATCGTTACAACCGGCCCGCAAGATGTCATCGGTCACGTCGGATCAACTTATTGCATTGGACCCATCACTCGAAGAGAGTTCTGGGAGAAACAGCGCAGTGAAATGCCATATCATGGTCCCTGTAAGTTTCTGGATGTCTATGAAACTCGGATATAGGCTCACTAGAATTGTAGGGGCATCTTCTGCAGAATACCTCAAGTCTGTCGCTCGTCGTGAGATAGACTGGATCAACGCCCATGCGAACCCACAGGAGCCGACCAAAACTCCGTGGCAGTACATGAGTCCACAGCAGAAATCCCCAGAGGCTCACATAGCTCTGTTAGAGAAATTTGTAGCTGCCATTCCGTATATCACTCCCGAAGATCCAGAGCTCGCCTCTCCCAGACTTTGGCACCCAGACTTCCATGCTGGTAATATCTATATCGACGACCAAGCCCGGATATCATGCATCATTGACTGGCAGGGAGCCTGGTCTACCCCAGTGTTCATCGGAGCCAACCCCCCGTTGCTTCTGGACTATGGGATTGACATGTTGATGAAGCTCCCTGAAAACTTTAAAGCACTCGACGATGCTACAAAAGCTGAGCTCAGATACCAAGTGTCTCAGTCTATTTTAATTCACACCTACGAAACATCCACGGCGGAGAAGAACCCTCTGATGTACAAGGTTATGCGACATCCCCATGGTCAGACTCTTAAGCAATTGGAAGCTTTTGTTGGCTCTACGTGGGACAACTGTCTCTTTCCCTTTGAAGAATGCTTGATACGCGTTGAGAGGTGTGTTGATCTGTTTGCCATTAAGTTCCCTGGCTGACCATTGTTGCAGTGAGTGGGACCACTTTGGTACTAACGAGCCATGCCCATACCATTTCTCAGCAGAGGAGATACGACAACACTACGAAGAGGCAGGGTCTTTCAACAAGAGCCAGGAATTCTGGAAAGAGTTACGAGGTGTCTTGACTGATGAGGGCTATGCGTCAAACGAGAGTTTCAGTAAGGCTGTCGAGATATTCAGAGGTTTGCGAGAAATCGGCCTAGGTGGCCTGGAGGGCGAGGAACGACGCAGCTTCGACAAAGAGACACGATAGGTCGCAGATCCCGATGACATAGCATATAGCACTTGCACCATCTTTACAAGAATAAATACAGACAGGGAAGGCATTGAAAATGATGCCAGGATAATAATCGACTACCTATTTGACCATAAGAGGATCAGTGCAAAGACAGTAATTAGAGTACTTAACGCGCGATATAGGGGAAGTCAATGCTGTCGCGAGTGGAAATGATGACCGTGTCAGCCTTACGGAAGCGTCGAGCTAGCGAACGACTAAAAAGCTTGAAGGACGCGTCGGCTTTCGATCGAGCTCTTTAAGTTTCTCCATCACTAATATCATCCTTTTGTCATACATGTGGCTTACGAGATTTCTTGCAGCCATGGGAATTGTGATTCGTAGGGTTCGACGCTACCGACGAGGCTTGGAGTGTGGCTGAGCCGGCGCGTAATCGCGACCGGCGGGATGAGCTCTTGCGGCCTACCTCACACTTTCGCTCTTCATCACATAACAACATCAACTGAACCCTATCGGCGTCGCGCCTCCAGGGAAAACTAACACGGCCCACCAGGATAGAAACGCGGAATCGAACTGGGCGGCGACGGCTCTCGGTTGTTGACGATTTCTCGGGTTTTGGATAGCATCGCAGTTCCAACAAACTATCCTTGACACAGTTTGACACGGGTTTAGACATCAGCTATGGTGTCATTCTATGGAACGGTTCCGAGCAATTATACGGCGAAATGGCACCCCGAACCGGCGTATCGTGGCACATTCAGCATTCTGTCCAGTTGCCTGATCACCATGTCACTGTGCATATGGACGGCTGTCCATCTCAATGTAACACAGATAGGCAAAACGAAGTGGTACAACGGCCAAAGAATGCGTAAACTCAAGTACTTGTTAATTGGTTTGCTAGCGCCCGAATTTGTACGTCCTAGATGAAATGTCTTGATGCCCCAAAGTGCAAGGCTGACTGTGAGTCCGCAGGTTGCCTGGACAGCTTATGAACAACGTAGAGAAGCTGTGAGAGTCCAGAAACAGATGCAAAGGCTTTTGAGGCAGAATGCCAAAACTTCCTTGGCCAAACGCATGTTCGGCTCGTTGTTGGCACGCTTGTTGTGGGAAGAAAACCCTGCCAGAGAAAAGGTAAATGATGCATCGTGTTATTGTCCACCCTTCATCTGCTGACTATCTCCTTCGTCAGACATACGAGCGGCATAAATGGACAATGACCCATTCTCATTATGCAGTCATGGGCGGCTTTGCTATCGATGTCTCTGCCGTACCATTGTTTATCCCAAAAAAGCACAAGCGATTCGTCCTGACGGCGCAAGACCTTCTGTGGATAGCAGAAATTGCTCCAGAAGAAATTCCCGACATCTCCGAGACGGCAATTCTGGACAAAAGTAAAGCTAGTGGACTGGCCAAGTTCCTCGTCTGCGTTCAAGCCCTCTGGTTCTGCATCCAGTCACTTCACCGCCTTAGCCAAAACCTCTCCATAAGCCTTCTGGAACTGAACACCTTTGCTCATGCCATCTGCGCATTACTCAGCTACATCTTTTGGTGGAATAAACCATTGGACGTTGAGGAAGGACATGTGGTCAAATGCGACGATATTGCTGCTTTATTCTTACTGGAACACGCACAGTGGGAAACGACGTTCCAGGAAGCTCCATACCGCCGTATCACATCAGTATTCCGGCAATCTGAGTCTGAGGAAAGACCGAAAGAAGGCCAAAGCATCTCCTCTGACGCTTTACCTGATCTCTGGAAATGGCACCGAGATATTGACTACTACGTTAACGGCTTTGCTTTAAGGGTCCACGCGTACAAGAAATCTTGGGACAGTAGAATCGAGAAGGATGAATTGGAGTACGCAACCTTGACTTGCTCCGATCTGAAGTCCCTATGCATAGCTCTGGACTTCAGATCGCGTTGCGAACAGAAAGGAATAGACACTACCTTGAGGACGTCCTATGAATCTTTGTATCTTCGTATACCTTTGTTTGACGATACTCGCGGTGGACACGCAGCAGCTGTAACCTTTGTAGCTGCTGGAGTCATCTATGGCGGCGTGCATGCATCCGCATGGAATGCTCCGTTCCCGACCGCTACACAACAATTGCTTTGGAAGATATCCAGCCTATCACTCGCATTTTCTGGGTTCTTTTATTTGATGCGCAAGGCTTATGACTGGGTTTGGAAGTACACTTTCCTTGCACACGCATCGGACAGGCTGCAAGACAACATCGACGAATACTTTCTGGTACCTACCATTTATGCCGTACTGGCTTATTACATCTTCTGTCGCGCCTTCCTCGTCGTCGAGTGCTTCATCGCTCTCGCACACGTCCCGGACTCGGTTTACCAGGTTCCCCAATGGTCGCAGTACTTTCCACACATTGGATGAACGGCTTCCGAGGGGGCAAAGATGTCTTAGGGTCCACGGCCGCACAGTGACGTTCCTGGATTGAAAGCTCGAATCATACTACTGGATTGACGATTGGACTTGACTTGGACACTCGCGCGTTCCTGAGACCATCTCTCATCGGCAACACCGCAAACAGGACAATGCTGAGGTTTGGCGCGGGGGTACACACTAGGGGGAAGTAAAGTACTACGAGATAGGCATGGCTGGAACGGATGCTTTCTCATTTCGATTTCCTTGAATCGATCTAGTACAATTTGTACACACTCCAGCACCTCAACGAGAGAAGCAGTGAAAGCGAAGCCTTTCGAACATGTAGTATGATTCTAATATTCGTTCTTTCTGCCATGAGCGAGTACAATTAAATATTTGGTTTCCACGTTGAACGCGAGCCACATGCGTGCGTCCGTCGCCCCTTCCAAGGCAAGACCGCGCTAGTCCCAATCTGGCGGCGGCCCAAGGCAGACATCGCAAAGTTTGGGGCTGAGAGATTTTCGCGACGCGACCGTCAGACGGCGAGGCTTCATCTCGAAATGGCGAATCGGAGGAAGCGCTTTGCCAACGGGAGGCGAAATCAGGGGTGGGCGGAATGAGAGCATTGGCTTGTATAAGAGGCGGTCTGCCTCTCAACAAGGTAGCACTGTGGCTGAACACAACACACGGTGGCGAAAAGCAAACTTCGGCCAAAACGTATTTCATTCCGATCCTTCGTCAATATGCCGTCAGAACGGGTATCGATATATGATCGCGTCCCTTTCGTTGTCCCTTTCGGAGGCAACCTAACAACACAGAAGAGTACCAAATACCTATTACCTATCACAAAATGCGCCCGCTGAAGCGACAACCCGAAGAGAACGCTAACAAGGTTTTCCGAAACGCCATGTATGCTAGTCATTTTTCCTTCTCCTCGCTCTTGAGAGACAAATTTGTGGAGCACTTCCTGGTACAGCAGCCGAAGAATCGAAAGAGGAATACCCGCAGCGGAGATGCAGGCAACACCGGGAAGAAAGAGTTGGGTATGGTATGGAAACGAATTAAACGGAGGGAGGAGGGATTGTGTATCGTCGTTGTCGTCGACATGCAGGAGCCGGGCCGGCATGTTGTGCGAGAATCCGTATTCGTTTCACCGGTCGGTCGTTCGGATGAAGAGGTGCAGATGAAAGACAAGCTGCAACACAGCGGCATAGCTGGCAACGCGACACCGGCCCACTCGTGCGGCCATTTGTCTCAACCAGGCGGTCTCGTCCTGCCCACTCTCTGCAAACCCTGGCGACCCCTCCCTCTCTCTCGCCTGCCGGCCATAGTCACATAATTTCCCGGCGCCCTCGTCAGGTTATGATTCCCGCCCTTCAACTCCTTCAGATCCTGGTCATCGATCAACCGTCTCTGCCACAGATAATGAAACAAGTCGAAGTCTGGGCGACTCGTCTTCAACGTCTCTCCCAGCATAGTATGGCAATGCGCAACGTGGTCCATCCGCGCACTCCATGCGGCATGTCCGTCGTCGAGCGTCACCGTCCACTCGCAGAGCGGACACTGAACTCGCTGGGGCGGTTCTTCGCCGCGTAAATGTGCCAGGCAGTGGGTCCGCCATTCCTGCTCGTCGCCGAAGACGTAGGGGCAGTTGAGGAACCAGAACGCGCATTCGTATATCGGCGTGCGGTATGTGTTCGTTCGGCGCTCGAGGAGGTCGGGTTCTCCGGGTACTGACTCGAGCAATGGCACGCCAGAAAACCGACTGGCGAGCCCGGTATCAACGCTCGTCTCTGTGGGCGTAGCGTCCGAATAATGGTAGAGCGAGGGCGGGTGCATAGAGGCGTTGGACTGGTGCACCAGCGCAGGCGCCATCGAAGAAGACGTACGGATCGATTTCGCGCTGGGTATCGGACTCGACGGACCGCTGCCGTTGTGATGATTGAGGTTGAGGGTGGTGTAGGATGCCGGCGCCAGGCCGTCAGAGGAAGAAGACGACGGAGCTGAGAAGTGCACCAGGCGAGCGGAAATGTCTCGTGGAGACAAGAGCCATGAATCGATCGGGTGCAAAGTTAGGTCGCGCGACGATAGGTGGTGCGAGTTCTCGAGGATGCCCGCCAGCGATACGCTTTCGGCGGGGGAAACCTGCGGGCGGTCCCCCACGGCCACTTTGTGGCGCATGCTTCAGCCTCATATTTCAGGGTGCAAGGCCAGCCTCGTGCAAGACTGGTGGCCAATGAAGGGAGGACTTACTGATGGGAGAGCGAGTTCCTGGGACTGCTGGGGAGATGGAAGATCTCTCACGAGTCAGAGAATTGAGTAGGGTGAGATGGGTTAGCGGCCGGGGTAAGTATCTGATCAGGTTTGGCTTCGTTTCTGTTTGTTTCGTTTCCTCGACGACTCCGTTTCTTCTCCGGTCTCTACACGCGTCCGATTGCTTGTGGACGCGTTTCTTTATACACGTCTCCACCGCCGCCGGGGACGGCATGGCCCTCACCGTCGTTTAGTGCGGCTCTGCGTCACGTCATTCGACACGGATGACATCGCACACCTCCAAACCACCCCCTTCCATCATCAAGAACACGGAGACACTGCCGAGAAGCCCGGAAGACATATCTGGACGAGGCGGGCGTGAGAATGTTCGGCCTCACCGCCGGAGGCACGCATTCATTGGCTCACGTCGCACGTCGTGAACACCCCGCCCGCATCATTTGGGGAAGCGGGGTCCCAAACACGCGGCTCGCGACCCTTATCACGGAATCGCCGACCGCTTCTTTCGCTCCCTTTCGCACCGAACCTTTGCTTCTGCTACAGCTTTATGTCGGTGTGGCCGATTCCTTGTCTTCGGGTGGACGGCTCGTTGATGAATTGGAAGATGAAAGGGTGGATAAGAAGCCAGCCCGTCGGGACGTGCATGTCGCTGATGAATAGGCGTCGGCACGGGAAGGATTGATTTGGGAGCGGAGTAGGGCTGCAGTAGACAGGACGCGTCGACTTGCGTCGGTAAGGTGCGGCTTTTGGTGTGCCGATAGGTTTCGAGGCTGGATGTTTTCCGTGCTTTTGGGATGGAAATGTATATTCAGATCCGACAACGTATACTTCATCGACCAATCAATACGGATTCGTGCTGAGAAAGATGATAGGGCATTCCATCCGGATTCTGTGCGATGGCACACAGCTGGACCGTTCAAGAGCTGGGGCGTTGTGCATTGTGGATACAGAACACGCACAATTTTACCCTTCGTTTCCCAGGCATTCATTCTTTGTTGTCCTTATTGTTCATACCCGCCTAAAGGAATTGTACCACTGAAAGTCACAATGTCTCACAATGACTCCTTCGATTATATCTGCACACTGCAGCTCTTCTTCCCCTAAACCCAGACCCCCACAGCCAAACCCCTACCAACAAAATCCACAAACACCACTCAATACCTACCTCCAGAAAGCCCAACTCATTTTCACCACCACTGCAACCATGACCTGGTACGAAGTCCGCAAGACCCCCTCGGGTCGCAGCGAGATCATCAAGCACAAGGGCGACAAGCCATCCAAGTCCTCGCATCCCCGGAAGACTGCTCATGCCACTGCCGAGCGCCGCTCGTCTCATGGCGAAGTCATTGACATCCCCCTAGATAGCACTAACTTTGAAAGGTTTTGCGGTCGTGAGGCTGGCGATGAGCGTCGGGGTAGGACCTCGGGTGGGTTTCGCGATGAGGCCCAGGTGATTGAGCCGTCGAAATATTAAAGAGCTGAGGGGTGGGTAAGTGCTTTGAGGTTAGTGGGGTGTATAGCTGGGCAAGACCGGAGTTTAGGCTCTGGTAGCCTGGGTTTCAATAGCTTATAGCATCAGTATGCATATCAATCCAGTAAATCAAGAAATTATATTGAGGAGTATCCTATTCAACATCTATCCCTTTATGGTAAGACGTACTATATAATAAAATAAATAAAAGTATTTTACCTTTAGTAACTAAAAAGCTTATATATGTAAAAAGTATTACTATAATGCTTTAAAAATATTTATATAAGATTGTAGCCAGCTGGGTACCTGAGGAATTAATTAATCATACCATCCATTTCCGTGCCAGTCCGTTAGCTTTAGGCAGCATTTGCTACGGAGTCGTTTTACGAGAGCTTTCATGATGTAGAGGATCAACAGCGCACGGACTCCTGCCGCCGGACAACATGCAAGGACTTATCTGTGGCTCCAAGATATCATTAGATGCTTCCGTGGGCTTACCCATAGTTACGCCTGACATAGGGAACATCCTTGTACTCGTATTGTTCTGCACTCTCATCTACAGGTGTTCGTCATTATCACGCTGCCCGTTCTTGACACAGTGTAGCGCCCGTCTTCGTGTCACCCCGACATCCGACCTGGAAGGCGAGCAATTTAACGTTGGCGCAAGACTATTTCAATTATGGAGTATGATATTACTTATACCTAATGTGAGAACTCCCTGGCGCCATGCTGGAGTAGAAGAGCGTCAATGACTTCGCTGTTACTCTCCCAATTGTGGCGCATCCAGATGCGCCAATCTTCACCATCCACCACCGGGCGCTGGTAGTAGTTTCGACAAATGTGAAGCGGACTTAAGCCGTGCAGCTCATTGAACCGTTCAAGAACAGAGTTGGGCTTGAAAAATACTCCATTTCGATCTCCAGTTGTATTCGGGTCCGCGCCTGCTTCCAACAGCTCTGTTACACCCTCAATGCTGCAAGTAGCTACTGCAATTTGTAGTGGTGTTACTAGATATCCTGTAGCGTTCGGATCCGCTTGTCCGCCCAGGATATTTTTGAGTGCACAGCGGTACTTGTGTTTTTCGTCGTGGGTGCCGTTATGAAAGCTAACTGAAGCTATTAGGAGGCCTGTGTCTCTTGGCTTGTCGCATTGATCCAGAAGCCATATAAAAGGCTTTTCAGACATCCAGGATAATTGCGCCGTGACCTCAAGAAGCGAACCATCAAACGTGTACATCCCCTCTACAATCCCAAACTCTTCGGTGTTGATCACCTCCATACGAAAGCTCACATTGCTCTGCGCAATATCGCCAACTTTCTTCCCCTTTAAAAATGCATCAGCAAGAACCGGGAAGTCGGAATTGGTCGACATCAACAAGAAATGCAACAGGATTCGTGCTTCGACGCAGTCCTGTTGGCTTTTCCAAAAAGGAAAGCAGTATTCACTGTCGAAATCGAGATTTTGTTCAGAAAAGAACCAGAATGATTTCTGGAGATCTTCGTAAATCCAGGAGATGTCATGGAAATGGTTTAAGGTGGGATTTACGAAGCCGATAGCGAGTGGTAGTAAAAGTTCATCCGAAGCAATCGCGTTTTGCCTGGTCAGCAACAACATTAAACCTGACACAACGCAATATACGACGAAGTCTTGAAGAAATTCACCAGGAGTATTGCCTATACCGTCTCCGTATAGTAGTGCAGCTTTCTCTTCTGGCCAGTCGATAGCTCGAGCTTCTTGAAGGATGGCCCGCATGCAGTCTTTTATCATCGCCTCCTGTCCAGTCCGGAAATAGCCGACGGCGCTTTCAGATATTCTCTGAGACTCCAGGTATTCTTTGACAGTATAGTGGGCAAGGAATACGAGGTTGTCCTCGTCCACGTTAATGAGACAGCCAAGCATGTTGCGGAGTCTTTCTGCGTCATACTCGAAATCGCTTTCCTGATGAGCTTCTCTGCATGTGCTTAGCTCCGTTGCAGCCAAGAGTATTTCCAAGGACATCGGATGATGGTCTCTGTACATATCCTGGTGAAAGCAAACCCACTGCAACGCATGGCGTGCGAATAACCATTCGTCTTTTGGAATGTCCATGAAGATCCTCTCATACGTCTCGTCGAGAGTTTTCGGTAGAGTTGCGAGCGCGTTTCTGATTATTTGGCGCTCGCATTTCAGGCGTTCAAGGCAATCGAGCTGACAAACTGCCCAGCGAAACCTAAGAGCGTAAGCGAAGGCTCAATCAATAATGAATCAATAAAGCGTACATTCCCTTCGATCCATGGACTACGGCTTCCTCAACTTCGATTCGAAGATCTGTTGGCCATCGTTGAAATCTAGGCCTCGAGTCGAGAAGGGAGTGCACATGCTTGCGAATATCCTCTTGGACCAGTGCATTGGACATCGAAATTGAGTGGGAGATCGGCTCCAGTGATTGTTCGATATCGATATACTTTCGACTGGTAACGAAGCAATGGATTTTCGAGAATCTTGCGTCAGTTGCTATGTCTCGGAGCACCCTGAGAAGGTCTGCACGAGGCTTGCTTTCGTCTGCTGCATCGACGACCACATATGTTATGTCGAAGCTTTGAAGGGAAGCTTCAAGAGCTAGTAACAGCTCGGTGAGGCTTGGCTGTCCACCATTCTTATACAGTTCGTATACTTGGTCAGGAATGGATTCCGCTTGCCGACATAGTCGAGCAATTATCCATGTTAGGAATGGAAAGGCCTCGTCCTGGTTGTGACCGAAATAGCAGTAGTAGTAGGAATAGCCACTCCGTTCTCGATGCTTGCAATGGTTTTTGAGTTGTTCGACAAGAAAAGATGTCAGGATTGTCTTTCCAGCTCCCGGTATGCCATGAATCCAAAGGCATCGTATGTCTCCAGCTAACCACTTGTTCCAATCAGGTGAGCGAAGCACCCAGCTACTCGTATTCTGATCGTGTAGCTTCCAAGCTCGGTTGTGGATGGGCGAAGGATCTGTTTGCTCGAGCCATCGATAAATTTCCTGACGGTGAGATTCTTGAGTGCAATGCTTGTTAGTATAATGAACTCATTCGAAAGTGCTCTTGGTTTCTCACCCGTAAGCCTACTACAAATCTCGGCTGTGTCTTTCTTAATCAACTTGATTTCCTGGCTGCATGTATATCAGCATCTCGAGACGCGAAGACACTAGTGGGCAACATGACGATTAAAAGAGCTTCACTCACCTAGAATCGGCGGTAAGGGCCAGATTGATCGTTGTCTTTTGTTGGATAATGATCTGTAACAACTCTCGAACCCGGCGAGCCTTAAGCGGCCAAGCGAGACTCGACTGCAGGAATTGTACCTTGCGCCTTTTGGACCCTGACTGATTCCTGGCAATAAGATTTTTTTCCACCAGAAGGAGTTTCTCCAATTCGGTTATCGAGCGCCTGCACTCCTCGATCGGGCCATCCTGCCCCGACAATTGCTCCTCCAAGGCTGGCGCATCGTGGGCACAGGTTTTCAGGAACTGGAGACTCTCGAGCACAGATTTTAGTGTCGATATCTCAACAAGGACCGCACGCAGTTCCGAAGGTGTGTCAGACAAAGCCTGGATGTAGAATTTGCAAGAGCTGATAACCCGATCGGAAATCTGAATGATGGCGATGATGCTCGCAACCACGGCAATCGTCTCTACGACCGGCATTTTTAGCACGTCACATTTGTAGACCAGAGACAGCCAGGGAGGCGAATAGGATGTTAGAAGCCAGACAGTGTTTGTGAGGAAAGACAGTAAGGCCGTGAGTTTGGTGGGTGGGGTTTGGGTTTGAAGTTGCAGGCTGCCATCTCTCGTCTGGACGCAGCGTGGCTGGACAATGGGGCTGTGTTTGCTGCCGGCTCAGCCTCCTCGCTGAATGCTCACCGGTTTAGCCTCTGTTATCAACGATGATTTGTTCAGACGGCTCCTTATCATCGAGGATCAATACGGGCAGGTCTAGTCCACCAAAGCAAAAATTTCGCTAGAAGAGGTAAATGACGTACATAAAGTTCCATTCGTCACACTCGGATGCCTTCCTCTGGTTCGCCTTAGCGACACGGGAGGTAGTCTGCCACTCCTTAATGCTCGGTTGCGTAAAGTCGTGTGCGGAACTACTGAGGTTGTTTCAGTGTCTTCGGAACCGGCATGGTGTCGCTCGAACTCGTGGAAACAACCCCTGGATTCTGGACAATTACATTTGGGGGATTTGTTTGTAAGCCATATCCAGGCTTCTGCCAGCGAACCAAAGCTATGCAGCATTTCTCAACACCCTATTAACAGGGGTAGTAATTTGATCTATGTGAGGTTGAAAGTATCATGTCTGGTGGCGCATAACGTCTTTACTCAAATCACAATTGTTTGAAGTATTCCCAACGGCTTCATACGAACATATGAACTCTCCATCGACGAGCAAACCGCCATGGATTACCACCAGGACAAATTAGACCGCTACTATAGTCTGTGCCAGCTTGCTGCTTTGCCACAGTGAATAGTGTGTCTCGCTACGCAGTGATTAACGTTAGCGTGCTTATCGTAACGCCATGATCCAATCTAAGAACACCTTTTGGAGTTCCTAACTAGGAGTCAGCATTCCGCGCCAGACTGAAATAGTCTCTGATATCCCCACCATGCACACCTGGAGGTGTGGTACCCCATGGTTCAATATCCGAGTCCGATTCTTCCACATAGGGCTCTTCCGTCGGAACAAACGGTTCTGGCTCCTCGTCTCCACCTCCCAACCATTTTTCTCTTGATATGACAGGTGCAGTGTAGACAAGGTCCATGTCACTAGGCCGCAGAAGTGTATCTCGAATGTTGTCCATGCGATCCCACGGATATTCATCGCTGTTCACGGAGTGTGGTCCCCAGTAATCAGGCTGAAATGTTATATCGACGATCTTGAGAGCGGCCTTGCGTCTTATTGCATGACTGCCTAGCTCGCGGACCCAGGCTTCCTCCTTCTCGCCAAAGTCACTCCATGATTCGCTGTGTTGATCGTAGATGTTGAAATTCCAGCCGAAACGCTTCACCTTCGGCCCCAGAACCCTTGCATTTTCCGCGGCGAACGGTTCGAGCCGACCGTGGGGGCCCATTTGCCACCTCGATAGCGTCAGGGATTCGAGGTTGGGGAAGAGCGTTGCGTCGAAGAAATGCTTGTTTGCGCCCCCCTCGCGAGAGAGATAGCCGAGGTCAATACTTTTGAGGGTGCTGCTGTGAGCGGAGAGCCATAATTGGAACATGGGATATGTCATTGTGTAGCGGTTGCCGTAGAAACTGCCGAACTTGAAATTCGAGAGTTGGGCTGGCCACTGGATGAATAGAGCGGTAGATTGTGGTGTTTCGTCGTAGTCTGACATGGCGAGGGAGGTGAAGGATGCAGTGCGAAGCGACTGGTACGCGATCAGTGTTTAGGTCTGTCGAAGTATTCGTTGGGCGTTTTAATACGTACCTGTGGGTCTAGCTGCAAAGAATGAGCCTTCCATTCAGAAATACCAAATAAGTCCAAAATCTGTAACTTAGGCGTCGGAACCTTCACTACGTGCGTGAGATAAAGCCCCCAAGCTTCTCTATGGAGCTTCCAATGCTGCAGATCTCCCAGCTTCTCCACAAAAGCCTGAATCAGAGGCCATGTCTCCCGATGAGGATGTGGTTCCGAGAAGCCCCCGTAACACATCAAACATCGCACCCTGGTAAGCCATTTTGTAAGGTCTTTGACGATGCTCCAGTCAGATGGCCTCACTCGACCAGTGTCTGAAATGCCCAGGGTGAACCGTCGGCAATGTTGCCGAAGGGACGGATTCTGCCTCAGCGCGAGATGTAATCGGACGACGTTCTTCTGAGGTGGCACTATAGAGGGTGTGCCCTCGAACAGTATAGTATGGAAAAGCATTGGCTGGGCGATGCGGCTTATTCGCCGGCAAACGCGCGACAATGCTTTTGCGCATTTTGCATTTGGGGTGAACTTGCAGTCAGAGCATCCATGCGGATGGTTGGGCTCGAATACGGCCAGCTCGATGATGGAGACTAGAAGCTCGTCTGGGATTCGAAATATATATGTAGGACCGGTGACTGGGGAACTCGGCGGCGAGGGGCTCTGAGTGGAAGCCTTGGGCAGATGGGGAAGTTTCAGGTCGACTATAGCAAGGGTGTTCCTCGGGGACAGCCCAAGGTGTGTCTGCCGACTTGCTAGATCCAGATTCTGCATTTCTATTGAGCGAGCGTATGGATGGATTCGGAGAGGTTGATAGAGAAGAGAGCACTCAGCATGCGGGCCTCCCGTGCCTGTTTTCGATGGGTGGGGCACTAAGCAATATTGGGCTTAGCTGCGAACAAGTCCCGACTGCGTCGTGGCACCACAGGGCCGTTCGATACTTCAACTCATCATGGCTCATTACTCGACATCGGTCATTGCCAACACACTTCTACGAAGCACACCGTACTGCACATGCAAGGAGCAGGCAGCAGCTGTGTAAGCGCTTGCCCACTCCCGAGAGCCGACTCTGGCATTACCGAACGAGCCACCCTCACCACCCCCGCCTCCTTCCCTCTTGAAGTCGACATCCCAAAGCTACCTTTTAATGGCCTCCATCAATGCGAAACCAACGCCCAAGCAAAATAATATCCCTTGAGCACACAGCCCTCCCAATGTCGAGACCAATGGACGTTTGTAATCAACGTTTCGGCCCCCATCCAGCACCTTGTACGCAAACCTGCCTCATGCCTTGACGATTCCTTCAGCTCATCATGCGCTTCGATACGAGCTTACCGGTTTTTTTGACACAACCACATGTTTGACGTTTCCCACGTACCGCGCGGAGGATCCTGGTCGCCACTGTACTTAGCTAGGTAAGCTGTTCGTGCGGGCAGGCCCAACGCACGTGGGCATAGCCGCAATGCTCCCTGGTTGCCACACGGCTATGCTTAAATGTGCGTTATACGAACCGTGGTCTTAACAGTGTTCCTGCGTCTGAGGTACAGCGTACATACTTTGTATCGGAATTTGCCTGCCAAATGTCCCTTCCTTCCTCTCGTTGTCTTTTAGCGATGCCGGCGTCGGATGTCCTGCTATGTCCGAACCCCACTTACCGATCGTTTAGACCTTCGAATCAACCTCATGCTTTTCGCGAACGTCCTTTCATGTCCCGTCTTACTCATACAGCATTGCCTCGCGCACGTTCATTGGTCCTTACGCGGTCGCCTTCTAGAAGACATACCGACCAGCAAGGGTACAGAACCACAATCCTTCGGAAACGCCCGATTCTAGTCTCCCTTCGTCGCAGCTAGAGGTCACGATGCCCATCCTTTTGAGCTTCGTACCTTGCATTAACGTCCTGGCATATCCTGCAACCTGCATCCTTCTGATGCCGCTTGGTCATACCTCGTACACAGCCCTATTTGCCTGGTCATGTTGCGAGTAACCTCGCCGTATCCCACGGAAAGGAATAACTATAAAGAGGAGGAAGATGGCTTTGGTGGACGTTACGCCAGATCAGGCTCACCACGATGTTTCTCAAGCACTTGTTCGCTGTGGCCGTCGGCGCCTTCATTTGCCATGTCTCCGCTCAGAACCCCAGGGCAACCATCACCAACGGTGTCATCGTTGGTACCACTGCTCAAGTGTCCGCCGGGCCAAGCTCCACCGTGACAATCAACCAGTTCCTTGGCATCCCATTCGCCGCCGCACCGACGGGAGGTGCTCGCTTTGAACCACCCCAGCCGCCTGCCAACTGGGCGACAGAGCTCAACACTCAAAAAAACGGCAACTCATGCGTCCAAGTGTTTGCTCGTAAGTATCATTCTCATCTCTCGCATGCTTCTCCTTGCTAAACATGTTGTAGGACCCGCCGGTTCTGAATGGCTTCAAAACTTTACCAAGGCCGTCTTCGACCAAGGGCCCCCGTATGGTGAAAGTGAAGACTGTCTATACCTCAACGTCTTTGGGCCGAGGAACTTCACTGGGACACCGTTCCCAGTCTTGTTCTGGATATACGGCGGGGCCTGGGAGTTCGGCCGCAACAGCCATCCGTGGTACGACGGCTCGCATTTTGCTGCCCTTGAAGATGTCGTCGTGGTTGCTGCCAATTACCGCACAAACGGTTCGTTGCCTTGATCTTCCCGAAGCTTTTCCTTCTTTCAACCCATGCAAGCTGACCCGAGCATCAGTATTCGGCTTCCCCATCTCCCCAGCAATCACGAATCTCACAGCCCGTAACGTCGCCCTGCTCGACCAGCGCCGCGCCCTAGACTGGGTGCAAGCCAATATTGATCAATTCGGCGGCGACAAGAACCGCGTCACTGTCTTCGGCCAGTCTGCTGGTGCCTACGCAACTGATATTCTCATCACCAGCTATGGCCCCAACGATGCTCGTCCTTTCCGTGCCGCCATTGAGGAGAGCGGTGTCTACGCGTACAATCCCGTTGGAGGATGTTTCGATGACTACCACGGCTCGTGGGATGCTTTAGTCAAGAACCAAAGCTGCACGAACAGCAACAAAGAGGCCGAACTAGCCTGCATGAAGGGTAACAATATAACGGCCAAAGCCATCAGAGCCTTCCAGGAGGACAATTCCAACCTAGGCTTCAGTCACGCGTGCGACAACATAACTTTCGTCGCGGATCCGAGGCTCCGGCTTGAGAGGGGAAACACGGCAAATGTACCCGTAATCACAGGGTCGAATACTGCGGACGGCAGTTTCTACAGTATCCCTTACACAAATACCGCAGGGACTTTTCCAGACGTATACTTTGCGGTCAACTTTGGAAGTTGGGGAATCAATGTGACAGCGCTGGAGAATGCAGCCGAGGCTTACTATACAAACCAGGGGATTACGGATCCGCAGATCCGCCTGCAGCAGATCCATACTGACTGGTTCTTCCACTGTGTAAGTGCTCCCGTGTGACTTGCTTATTCCCATGCTACAAACAAGGCAGTGCTGATGAAAAGTGCACGCATACAGCCAGCGGTATGGTACGGCAACACCTCCACCCTCCATACGCCCACCTACCGCTACCTCTACAACGCCACTTTCGACAACACACGCCCCCAGACCCCACCAAATCTCCCCTGGCCCATCGGCTACCAAGGCGCCTACCACACCTCTGAGATACCCATCGTTTTCACGTCCTACAACGAGACCATCGCCCCTGCCAACGCCAGTGAGATCTCGCTGTCCAACACCATGCGCAAAGCCTGGGCGGATTTCGCAAAGGACCCTACGAAGCCGCCAATCAGTAACTGGCCGCGCGTGGCTAATGGTGCGGGGGAGCAGGGAGGCAATAATGTGATGAGTTTCGGGACGGATGGGAAGGGTGCTGTTGGGCCGGTGAGTGATCCGACCCAGAGTCGTTGTACGTTTTGGGAGAGCCAGGGGTTTAAGACGCGGCATGCTTGATGGAAGAAATAAGGTTGCTGAGGAGGAAGAGGTTGCGGAAGAAAGTTTATAAGGATTAAATTCACTTTTTGACGCACGGAGGAAAAGAGACCCAGAACGCGCACAACGCTATCTTGTGGCAGAACTCCATGCAAAAGAAGAATATATGTATAAGGTGTTTGTGCGTGCCATACTGCGGGTGACGCAAGCACTGAACACAGTAAAGAACACAGTAACCTGCAGTACCCTGCGGTACACAAAATTGTAAAATGCGTGTATATTATCAATCAAGTCCACAAAATATGAACTTGCTATGGCATCCAGTCGAGTTTTAGAGAGCTCTGAAAAGTCCTGCAGAGCCATGTATGCTAAAGTTGGTCTGTACGTTTAGGACGCGGGTTCAAAGTGCCTGCGGTAAGAGGGCATCGCGAGAAGAGCTTATTAATAATATTATCCCTGCTGCCGGTCAGTACATCGGCACCGCCTTACAACACAACGAATCAAGTGTTCGCGTCGCGTCGCCTGCAGCCTCATCGGTCCGGTCAGCGCATGCAATAAGTCTTGGCATGGATATATCACATCACCAAAGCCCTAATCCTTCAGCCTGAGTGAACGATTTTGGGTACCATTTTTGCCTGCCATCCCTACCTTCGCCCTGTGATGGAGACGCAAACGATCCGCGATCGATATATTGACAAGAAAGATCTGGAAGGCCTTTTGTCCCGGTTGTTTGGTGCGGATTGGGAAGTCGAAGTCAGTCGATCGCTACACGAGATAGTTACGCTCATTCAGCCTTGTCTAGTACAGAGAAGACTATATCATCCTTACG
Organism: Pseudomonodictys pantanalensis; assembly: GCA_019022785.1. Taxonomy (NCBI): domain Eukaryota; kingdom Fungi; phylum Ascomycota; class Dothideomycetes; order Pleosporales; family Parabambusicolaceae; genus Pseudomonodictys; species Pseudomonodictys pantanalensis. Next base: position 23,340 of record JAFHBV010000285.1, read on the forward strand.
ATCCCTCGAAGACTTACACCGGTAAGATTAGTGCCAAATTTCACACCAAACCGAATTTGGGTAGGATAAAATCTGACTGGAATCGCTCCGTAGGCAGAGCTAGCTTCCGTAAGGCGACTGCCGGCAGCTGCATAATCACAGGCAAGGCGAACTCGGCATCATGAGAGACGGCCTTTCGCTAAAAGCTCAAATAAGGGCGCTTCGATGCGAGAATTTTGACAATAGGTATTTCGTGCCCCAGAAGGCGCTCCAAGAGCTCTTGGTTCGTGAAAAGGTCTGCGGTGAGCTGGAGGGTAAGATCAAACCATACCACTTAGACGAAGCTACCGATCGCGTGCTCGCCTCGGGAATCAACATATTCGCAATCCTCGTGCTTATTGACGCGACATCTACCGTCACATCGTTTTTTGAGGCCGGACAGCTCTTCGACACCCGCTTGCCTTTTTTGCAGGAAACGTTAGTGTCATTTCTCAATCAGGTGGAGGTCAGAGATTTTCTGGAGCTGCAATGGGAATTTACGGTTCCCGTATTTTTGACTGGTACTCTCCCAAGGCGTTTGGAGAGCCGAACAATCCTGCCATTCATCGTCAACAGACAGCTGGATAAGGGTGGGTTTGGCACCGTGTATGAGATAGCAATCTATCCTGGCCATCAAGTCCTGGACGACCGCCTTCAAAGACGGGTGAGTTTCTCGATAGTCCACACTTCTTCCTCTGATTCTGGTCAATAGCTTGTCCGAAAAGAGGTCGATTATTCCCCTGAGGACCATGAGCTGGAGGTGCTGTCTATTCTCAACCTTTTGAGGCACCCCAATCTTCTCGAGATCATTACTCTCTATATCCACAAGGATAAACTGAACTTGATATCGCCTCTAGCGAGTGGCGGAAATCTTTCAGACGTCCTTGAAGGAAAGCGGTCATTTCAGCCATTCGAAACGTTAGAAGGCACCCTCAATGCTCTTTGCGATCTGGCCTCGGACCTCGAGAAATTCCACGACTTCGTCGACGAAAGAAGGAGCCTGAGATTACTTGGATTCCACCATGACATCCGACCCAAGAACATTCTCGTCTTCGGCAGCAATCTCGTACTGGCCGATTTTGGACTGTCGAGGTTCAAAGAGGTTGCTGAAGAGTCCAAGACTACATTTAAGCTCGGAGGCTGTGATTACATGGCCCCGGAATGCGAAGACATCGAATCAGACTTCGAAAAATTGGAAATCCACCGTGCTGCTGACATCTGATCCTTTGGCTGTATCATCGCGGAGGTGGTGACGTATGTCTGTGGGGGGTTTTCTGCCCTGTCGGACTTTCGAACGGCCAGAAGATTCAAGGTCACCATCATGGGACGAGGGAGGAGGACATTCTCTCTATTTCACTGCGGCACCAGCAAACCGAATCCAGGCGTCGAGAATCATTTGAGCCAGATTGAGGCTGATAGGGGAGAAACTGTCTCCGCCATCATTAAGATTATTCGCCAAATACTGAGCATGCAGTGGGAGAGTCGACCGAAGGCTTCCGGTGTGACAACAAGTCTGGAGAAAATCTACGCTCATCACTTGTCGGAAGAGATTTTGTCTGCCTTTCAGCGCCTACTGAATGCAGAGGTCGCTACAGTCAATTTCCTCCTTGAGGTTGAGCGTTTGCGGGCATGGAAGCATTCAAGTGGATGGGTAAAGAACTGGGGAATTGTGGAAGACGACTCCAGTTCCAGCAGCTCATGCGTGAGAGCTGTGCTCCCAATACTGCAGGGAATGATCGCGTTGCTGCGACAGAACGTCGAAGAAAAGCGTGGGGACATACCGGCGGGAAACACTCTCTGGCGAGCAGTTCGCTCCCACAACGATCAACTCCAGCGAACCTTGGCATCCAGCGAGAGACTCCACTTTCAGCAAATCGTATTCCAAGCGTTGATAGAAAAAGATATGACAAGATATGGACTTCTGTTGGATCGATTTCCAGGGGATCAGGGTCTCACCTTGAGAGTGGTACCTGCGCAGATGACCACCCTTTCCCAACGATACGATGCTCAAAGCCAGCGACATATGCAGATTCCAATGACGAAGATTGAAACTGCTGAACCGTTCCATGATCGCACCTTGGGGTGGTTACTGGATGAAAGAGGCGAGAAGCAGAAGGAGGTGTTGATAGAGTGGAGAAAGTACGATGTGGACTCTGTGAACGAGAAAGTTATCCAAGAGATGTTCACCAGAGCGACAGCCATGGCAGATCTGTTGAGCATACCGAAGCCAAAGAACTTTCTCAATCTCCATTGCACTGGGTTCTGCCACGACATAAGCCGGCATGCTATTGGGTTGGTTTTCGATATACCCATCGACCAGGTGACTAAAACTCAACCAACAACGCTCTATGACATCATAGACAGCACACAAGGCATCCGCGCTCAGCCTCTGTTAGAAACGAAATATGCATTAGCGGCGCACCTAACGCAAGCGGTCGTGGAATTACACCTTGTTCACTGGGTCCACAAGCAGCTGAATTCGACCAATGTGGCTTTCTTCCCGGGCCCTGGCTCTGCTGTTGACCTATCGTTAGCGCAGCCGTTCCTTATGGGATTCAACCACAGTCGGCCGAACGAGCCACAGGCGTTCACTGAGGGCTTCCGAAGCCCAGAGCAGGATCTCTATCAGCATCCTGAGTACCTAAAAGGAGATACGAAATATCGAGTAGAGTTTGATCACTATAGTCTAGGGCTGATACTCCTCGAAATTGGATTGTGGACGCCGCTCAAGACTTTGGTTGGTTCTCATGCAGATGGCTCGGCTGAGAATTTGCGAAAGTTTCTCTTGTCTTCTCGGGTTCCGTGGTTGGGAAAGACGACGGGAAAGCGGTATCGGGATGTTGTTCGAGCTTGTCTAGAGTCTGGATGCCATGTCGACGAAAGTCCAGAAGCCGAGACGTTGCAGGCATTTGAGCGGATGGTCCTGAGGCCGCTGGTAAGTCTTTCCCAGGTTGAAGGAGATTGCATCCGTTAGGAGAACGACGGGGATGTTTCGGCTCCTGGACATGTATCAAGAGGGAGTTATTCATGCGCATTTTTGGCTAGGCCGCAAATTTGCACTGACACAGGAGAAAATACAGTAAGGCGTAGTACCCTGTAGTTTACACATGATAAAGGAAAGGTTTTAATTTACAGAAGATGTCGGCGTTGGCTAATAAACGACGGGTTCGTAGGGATGATTCGACGGCGGTAGGTAGAAGCTGCTGCCTTCCTGGACATGTATAATACTGCTATGTAAATAGAATATCTATTAAATCTAATAATTAAGAGTCTTACTACCTCTCTTATAATTACTTAAAACGTTAAAAATACCTATTAGAGATAATATATAAGCTAGAATGTAGGCTACGTTATAATAAGCGTAGTAGCTTGAATATATGTAAATATGATCTTGCTTACGTCGCTTTTTGCTTCATTAGCCGGCGATTTTCCACTGTTTTCGCGTAGGTCGTGTTATTTCGCAAGTCCGTAGGGTAATGATTAAGGCCGGACGCTCTGAGATTGAAGAAAGTGAGTAATACCATTAGAAACCGTCCAGATCAATCGAACTTGATGGAACCACTGAGCATCACAGAAGTCCAAGTGATGCCCCAAGCGTTAGACCAATCATAATTCATACTTGATCGTATACTCCTCTACGACATTTATTACCTCGCATGGTTCAACACATGCTCTGGCATCACCTCACTATACCTTCCCACACTATGCCCCGTCCTCGTACTCCTCGCCCGTTCCGGCACCTGCACCCCATCTTCTCCCGCAATTCTCTCCTGCGAATGATTCTCCACTACATGCATATCGTAAATCTCCTCTTCTCTGTCCACATGGGCACCGGCTTCTATATCCTCTCCCTTATTGTATTGGTATTGGAACGACTTACGCGGCTTCGAGTGATCGTGCGTGCGAGTGCCTGTCTGGTACGTGGATGCGTAGCTGGAGAAGTAGCGCGGCATCATGTACGTGAAGAGACGGCGCATGGCGGGCGCGCAGGCGGTGATTATGCCGACCGAGGGCTCGATGATGGAGGTTATGAGGCCGATGTCCCAGGTGCGGTCCGTGGTGTGGTACCGGTAGTAGTAGGCTATTAGGCGGCCGACGGATACGATGGTGGCTCTGTGGAGTTCATTAGCATCCATTCTAGAATCGTGAGAAGGAAAAGAGAGGAAGGGCTTACATCCACCCCATACTCATTACTGCGACTACGGCGATCTTGGTGCGCCTTTGCATCTGAAGGTTCCATACCATTGCTGATGGGATGGGTATGATGATGAGATCCATGAAGATGCTTAGTCCACAGCTTGCCATGATGAATTGCAGACTATTGATGCATGTGCCGTGTTTGATGACTTTACCGTCTGCGTCTACTTCTTGGTCCATTTGGGGGCGAAGGTATGCGTAGCGGACTGGTGTGCATTGGAAGATGTTGACGATTGTTGTGGAGATCATGTAGCCGATGTTGATCCAGACTGTTCCATAATGCGTCAGTGCTTGCGCGTGGGAAGAGTCGAAGAGGGGGGAGCAAAAGGGTTACTGACAGACGATATGTAGCGCGGCTCTGATAAACATGCGCTTATCTTTTACGCGGAAGAGGAACATGATGATCGATGCTCGGATAGCGCCCATCAAGGGGTGGTAAAACATCTGCACCGCGAAGCTCCACTTCATAGCCCGGACTTGCTCTGCAATCGATTGCTTCGGAATATCTCGCGCATGGTAGCCCGTGTGCGTTATGAGGACATCTACTGTCTGTGAGCAAAGCCATGTCGAGATGAATATCCAGAAGAACCTACACTCATATATAGTGATCGTCTGTCCCAGAAGCAACACCAACGAAACGTAGATCAACCAATCATCCCATCCAAAATTCCGACCCAGATGTCGCGACAGCGTCCTCGCCGCAACGAAAAGCGCAGCAAGAATAGGAAATATGCATACTACGGCGAGCACTGCGGTTTGGCGGCTTTCGACCATGGCGCGCGGAAAGGAACAGTCAAGCAGAAGTCATCGATCGAAAAGGCAACAAGTACGAATCGGTTGGGGATCTGCACGCAGAGAGCCCGACTGAAAAATGAGATGTCACGAAACACATCTGCAAGATACACCTCGGAGGGCCTCCGGTATCTATATCGCGGGTGACAGCCGCGGTCGCGCGTGGATCCCCAGATGACAGCCCCGACTGCCAGGAAATCCAGGACCCATCGCTGCCGCATCACTATACCGGCTGCCAGACGCCCATTCGGGAAGTCGTGTTGACGATCTTGACAAGTGCAATTGGCCGAGGCCGCATCAATGGTGCGCTTCATGAGTCGTTGTGCGCAAAACAGTAAGATAGTGATGCGGCGGCGTCTGAAGAGAAACGAATTTTAAGTTTGGCTGGGGGGTGGGCTAGGCGGGGTTGGGGAAGGTGCCCCTGACTAATACCACGCGAAGCCACCCGCCCCTGGACATCTTTCTCGCGGCATGCGGGATGGCAAACGCCGTTTACGCAATCCTTGCCAGGCACCGAGAAGTAGAGGCTGGGAGCTAGCTGAGTCGTGATGGGAAGAAGGGTGGGGTTTGACTATCGGATAGAGAGGCATTGCGGCAAAACTCAAGTTATCTTCGAGACACAACAAGACATTGACGGTACCTTTCCTGTCCAACTCCTCGCGAGGACAATACTCACTCTTCGCAGCATCAGTCCTCAGGAAACTAGCTGCCCAACGGCCCACGTGCCTCATGCTGTTGCATGCGCGTTCCTGTACCAGGCTACTCACGTCCACGAGGTTACGTCTAGCCCGAGGATCCCAGCACATCGATAGTTTCTTATAGGCTACCAAGCCCAAAGTTTTGAAACATCTTTCATGTGGCTTGAAAGTGCCGTCAAAGCGACTAATTCGCCACGGTGCAAGAGCGGCGGTTTGTCCATCTTCGGCTGAGTTCTGTGCCGAACATGGGCATGATCACCAAACGTTCGAGTCAAGCCGCAGCGGGGCGTACGGTCCGCTGCCACGCCCATTATCTGATCCTCGTCTTTTAAACATGGAATTTCCGTGTGTCATTTGTTTTTCGTGGATGTGGCAGGTCGAGACTTTCAAGCCTCCAAGAGGATATCCAGACACTGGTAAGTGAAAGAGGGCAGAGTGACGTTTGCAATATCTTCGAGACTTGAAGATCAACTCCAGAGCGAAAGAGCAAGGGAGCAGTCGCAAGGAACGATAGGACAAGATGTCAACACCACGAGTTCGGCGCACAATGCCGATGACCATCTGGATCACCACCTTCCTGGCCACCTCAGCTATCGCGACGCCCAGTCTCAATACTTTGAACTACACGGAACTCACCTCATCGTTGGATGACTTCTCCTCGAGCATCAAGGCGCTCCTCCTCCCGGCTTCCTCTACCGCCCCCTATAATAGCACAGCACGTTGCAAAGTGTACCCCGGAGACGCAAACTGGCCCTCGGACTCCGCATGGGAAGCCCTCAACAACGCAACTGGTAATCGCCTGCTCGACCGGCCAGCACCCCAAGCCTCAGTATGCTACCCCGGACCTCTCTACAATGCGGACAAATGCGCCAACTACACTGCCACATGGGGCTCATCATACTCCCACTACATCGACCCGATTGAGATGATGTCTCCCGTCGCCCAAGGAATGACCTGCCTGCCCCCCAACATCTTCGACTCCCACAACTGCACTCGCGGCGGCTTCCCCATGTACGTGATCAACGCGACAACGCCAGCACACGTGCAACTCGGAGTGAACTTTGCGCGCAACACTGGAGTTCGCCTTGTTGTAAAGAATACCGGGCATGACTTCCTGGGGAAGAGCGGTGGTAAAGATGCGCTGAGTATCTGGACGCATCATTTCAAGAGCATCGAATACATCGAGGAATACGTGGATGAGAAAACCGGCTACAAGGGTCCCGCTTTCAAGGCCGGCGTAGGCGTCCAAGCCTTCGAGATCTACAAGGCGGCGTACGAGAAAGGAAAAGCGGTTGTAGGTGGAGAAGGCGAGACGGTGGGGATCTTCGGCGGGTATATTCAGGGCGGTGGGCATTCGCCGTTGACGTCGCTGTAGGTCCTCTGTAAACTTTGCGCCCAGAAGTCATGGCTTTGAACCACAGAGCGCTGATCAAGTACAGCTATGGCACCGGCGCCGACCAAGTCCTCTCCTTCGACGTCGTCACCGCAGCAGGCGACTTCGTCGTCGCAAACTCCACCTCCAACACCGACCTCTTCTGGGCCATGCGTGGCGGCGGCGGCAGCACCTTCGGCATCGCGACCTCTGTAACCGTAAAAGCGCATCCAGACATGCCGACCACCGCATCCCGCTTCAGCTTCAACTCCTCCGCCATCGGGAACGAGACCTTCTGGGCCGGCGTTCGCGCCTACGTCGACTATTTCATCCCCAACGCCGACGCAGGAACATACGCGTACTTTACGCTGATCCCCAACGTCTACACAGGCGTCTTCACATTCAACATGTCGCCCTTCTTCGCGCCGGGGAAGTCCCTCAACGAAACAACCGCGCTCCTGCAACCCTGGTTCTCGCGCCTCAATGCCCTAGGCATCACCTTTGACCCCAACATCACGCACTTCGACTCCATCTACACCGCCTGGCGCAGCAGTTTCCCCCTCGAGGTCGTCGAGAAGATCAATGCGACGACGGGCTCGCGCCTCTTTCCGCGAGCAAACTTCGAGACGGAGGAGAAACGCGAGGAGTTGTATCGCAATCTGCGCCAGTCGAGCGAGAATAATCGCGTGCAGGTGCACTTCAACATAAAAGCCGTGGATCCGGATAACGCCGACAATGCCGTGAACTCGGCCTGGCGGCCCAACATCCTCTTCTCGCAGCAGGCGGTGCGCTGGCCTGTCAATGGCTCGGCGGCTGAGACGCTCAGGATACGTAGGGAATTCCAGACAGGCGATATGCAGCGCTGGAGGGACATCAGTCCTGGCGCTGGTTCGTACTTGGCGGAGGCGGATCGGCTGGAGCCGGATTTCGGGCAGGCGTTTTGGGGGGATAAGTATCCGAGGTTGGTGGAATTGAAGAAAACGTTGGATCCGTGGGATGTGTTCTTTGCGACGACGAGTGTGGGGAGTGAGCGGTGGAGGGTGGAGAGTGTGGATGGGTTGCCGAATGAGAATGGGAGGCTGTGTAGGGTGGATGGGTAGGGAAGAGGTGTCTTTTGTTGAGGGCGGTTGTTGGTTTGGAAGTGTATATATAGCACATCCTTCGTTTGATGCATAATCTAATGTTTGCTGTGTATTGATATACTAGTGTCGGGGTTCGAAGGGGCGCTTTCAATTGGTGATGCTGATGTTGGGAGCATAGCGAAAAATTGCTTTCGATCCTAGTCGCATGTCTTTGCCGCATTTCTCGCGTCCCCTTGCAGATGGTTGCCTAATTTGGCCAAGACCTCATATAAATCATCATGGACATTTTGTTCTGAAGGCTGTCCATTCAATCATTATGGCCTTCGAGTATCCACCACCCGTCATCTTCGAGCCTCTGGAAGGCCACGCACATACCCACACAATTGTCCTTCTCCACGGACGAAGCAGCACAGCCGAGGAGTTTGCCAACGACATCTTCGCTCTAAGAGCGCCAGGTGTAGACGGTGGTCTCCGAGCCTGCTTCCCGACCATTCGTTGGGTGTTTCCCGATGCTGGACTCCGCTGGTGCACCGCGTTCCATGAAGAGCGATCCGCCTGGTTCGACACCGTATCACTGGACGACATTGGCAACCAACAACATCTCGCGACCGCTGGACTCAAAGACGGGAAGAACCTGATCGGGAGAATCATTTACGCCGAGTTTCAGAAGCTGGGCGACCGTCCGGAGAAACTGATTCTGGGCGGCTTCTCCCAAGGGTCGGCTGTCGCAATGTGGTATTTTCTCATCGACGTTGGAATTCGGGGATATCACACGATCTGGCCTCAGCCGCTGACTGTATCATTCGGGGGCTTTCTTGGGCTGAGCGCCTGGATGCCGTTCGCGACGGAAGCCTTGGAGGCGGCTACTAAGCCGGATTTAAACCTGAACCTGGATGGTGGGTGGCGTCCTCAATCTCCAGAGGAGCTGAGACTCGGGAGTCTACGTTTTGTGCTACAAAGGACGGTAGATGCCGAGAGAGTAAATACCGGGAGAGGGCGCACATTTCCAACCACATATGTGCCAATCGAGCGGCTTCCGGTATATTTTGGCCACGGCTCGGATGTAAGTACATTTTAATTCAGCGGTGTGTGAGAGTGAAGGAGCTAATTCAGTTCAAACCAGGACACAGTCGTCAGTGTGAAGAATCCTCGCAGGCTTTGCGAGATTTTGACCGCTCTTGGTGCAAATGTGGAGACGCATGAGTACGTTGGGGCAGACAGGGACGGCCATTGGATCAAGGAACCTGAACAGGTACAAGATATTGCCGAGTTCTTGCGTAAGATCGTTGGAGATAATCCTTTGCCGGCTGTGAGTATGGACGCCGAAGCGGAGGGCTGAAAGCTGAGCTAGGGGAGTCTCCTGCCGGTAGCCGAGGCATGTAATGCAGTGACAGTTAAATCGTAGTAGAACCCTCGACCTTGTTCACGCATCCGTGGTGGTGTGTTTCTCAGTATTTTCGCTTGTCGTGGTCGAAGTTTTCGCCGCCTTGCCCACTCCACGTATGCCGTTCTTTCCTTGTCTGGTTGCGCCGACCGGAAACCGCTTCTTCGCACCGCACACGGTACATTCAAGGACAAGAACATCAGCCCATGGTTTCTTGCCGCCCTTGCTCTCATTCTCGATTCTCTGGGTAGACGTTCGTCCGGGGATGAGGACTGTGTCGCAGCTCTTGCACAAAGTTCTTTTCAAGGAAGCTAGGTGTCGGACCTGCCCTTTGCGGGAGACCATTTTGAGGTGAGAGCCAAGTTGAATCGCCAGACCAGAGTGACTATCTGTATGAGTCTTGGAGGATTCAGCAGGAGTATCTGGCGCATCCTGGGGCGATCCGGAGACGGTACTGGCGTTGAGGTTCAGATATGTAGCTGCCTGATACAGAAACGTGGTTCGAGCGTGGAGGTGCCGGTTCGCGATACCCTTGGTCTTGGGCAACTTTTCCTTTGCCATGCTGTAACACTAGAGTATAGTTAAGAACGTTTGTCGTGGGTTTGAGGAGTACAACGTTCAGCCCACCAGCGACTCAGACACTGGTTCGACGGTTTCGGTTAGCGTCTTCGCTTGGGGCTTGGCTTCTTGGCGGGGCCCAGAAAGTGTTTGCCCTGCCCCATCGCTTTCCCTCTCCTTCTCCAGCGTTCCCCACCTGCAGCTGCGCAACCAACTCTTAGCCACATTTTCTCGCTCGCGCGCTCTTCGTGTGGGCGCATTCACTGACATCCACTCTTCTCTTAGACCGCACCCTCCAGCGACTACTTTAGGCACCGACCGGGCTCTTTGTTGTCAGCTGTAAAGCGGCCGCTCACAGCCTACCGCCTCCACCGCCCTCACACACCCCCCCACCCTCGAACGACCAACACCCACCTCTACTACCACTCTCTCTATACTCTCCACCATGTCTCACGAAGAGGACCTCATCGATTACTCGGACGAGGAGATTCAGGCGCCCGAGAAGCCCGCAACCGGCGCGGGCGCGGCAAACGGCGGCCTCGCTGCTGGCGCGACCGGCGACAAGAAGGGCAGCTATGTCGGCATTCACTCCACTGGCTTCCGCGATTTCCTCCTCAAGGACGAACTTATCCGCGCCATCACGGACTGTGGCTTCGAGCATCCTTCCGAGGGTTAGTCTAATATTTCCCCCTCAGCCTTACACCTACACACCCTCGTAAAAGCGTCCGTCCATCACACCATCGAAGCGAAAGCCATCCGGGCTGCAGAGCGATCACAGGCGCACGCGTTTGAAAGAGATTTTGCTTCTCCTGCCGTAGACCATATTCGCACCCCCGGCGGTTTTGGAGGCCGGGGCACCCCCCCGCCGTGGTATCAAGGTGCTGTTCTTTGATCGTTGATCTCGGTCGCTGAAGATTGCACTATGCTGTGGGCAAGATTTGTATGAGGGCAAGATGGCGCTGTTGTTGCATGCAATGATGGGTCAAAAGACGGATGTGTTGTCTGCGGTGGCAGCTGCGCTCATAGGACGATGGACGGACGCTTCGATTCCCCTTCGATTACCCGCTTCCCTACCACCTCGCTTCGACCATTTGTAAGACTCCATTCTGACATCTTCCTCCCATCTAGTCCAGCAAGTCACTATTCCGCAAGCGATCCTGGGCAACGATGTCCTGTGCCAGGCCAAGTCCGGTCTCGGAAAGACAGCCGTCTTCGTTCTAGCCACCCTCCAGCAGATGGACGAGAAGCCGGAGCCCGGAGTAGCCACCATCCTCGTCATGTGCCACACTCGTGAGTTGGCATACCAGATTAAGAACGAGTATACTCGTTTCTCCAAGTTCATGCCCGACGTCAAGGTTGGCGTGTTCTACGGTGGTACTCCCGTCCAGAAGGACATCGAGCTCCTCCAGAACAAGGAGACCAGCCCCCAGATTATCGTTGGAACCCCAGGCCGTATCCATGCTCTGGTCCGCGACAAGAAGCTTCGTCTTGCTAGCCTGAAGCACTTCGTTCTCGACGAGTGCGACAAGATGCTAGACCAGCCCGACATGCGCAACGACGTGCAGTCCATCTTCCGCGCCACGCCCTCGCATAAGCAGGTTATGATGTTTTCGGCCACCCTCTCCAAGGAAGTCCGCGTGATCTGCAAGAAGTTCATGCAGAACCCACTGGAGATCTACGTTGACGATGAGAAGAAGCTGACGCTCCACGGTCTTCAGCAGTACTACATCAAGCTAGATGAGCGCGAGAAGAACCGCAAGCTCAACGATCTGCTTGACACTCTCGAGTTCAACCAGGTCATCATCTTCGTTCGATCGACCCTGCGCTGCACCGAGCTCGACAAGCTTCTTCGTGAGTGCAACTTCCCCAGCACCGCTGTGCATTCCGGCATTGGACAGGAGGAGCGGTATGTATCGTCCATCCCCTCTACATGACCGTCACTAATACCTCCATAGTATCAAGCGCTACAAGGAGTTTAAGGAGTTCCAGACCCGTATCTGCGTCTCCACCGACATCTTCGGTCGTGGTATCGATGTCGAGCGTATCAACGTCGCCATCAACTACGACATGCCGGACAAGGCCGACTCGTACCTCCACCGTGTCGGTCGTGCCGGTCGCTTCGGTACCAAGGGTCTGAGCATCTCGTTCGTCAGCAGCCCCGACGACGAGACCGTCCTCAAGTCCATCGAGGACCGCTTCCAGGTGTCGCTCCCGTAAGTCACCAGGCCCTCTACGACGGTGTCAACATCTAACAGGCTGCAGGGAGTTCCCCGAGAACGGCGTCGACTCGGCCTCGTACATGGACAATTGAGCGGCTCGGCTCCCACGCGTGGGGTGCAGCACTTTGGTGCCTTGTGCTGAGATTTCTGCTCGATCTTTTACACTTCTTGTTCGGACCACCAACCATGGAAAATTCAGATCAGCTCGGCGTCGGGTGTGGATTGGTTGGGCGCGCAGTCATGTACTTTAGTCTGTGGGGTGGATAAATGGAAGCTCCACGCTGCCCATCTCTGGCAGAGTGACAAAGCACAGCAAATGCAAATGGGAAAAATTGAATGTCTCGGGATCCAACGAAGCAAGTTTTTTTCCTTAGCCATGCAACGTGGACGACTTGTACGTGCCTGCCCCGAACAATGCACGCTACACGCGTGACGGCATGGTCGATAGCAAACGCCGACAGACGACCCAGTGGTTGCATCTATACGTGCAACACTACCTCCTATATTACATGTGCCAGGAAGGGAATCAGGTAAGACGGGCACGGGTGTTTGGGATTTGGTCGAAATACAGGTTCCGAGTTGGCAGCATGCCTGTCGCGCCTTTATCGGATACGAGGTGTCAGTGTCAGCGAATTTCGCCTTTTGCTGTGCCTTGGAAGTAAGTCGATTGCAGCAGGGAGGCAGGCAGGCAGATGATGTGTGTCCGTGTGAGATGCGGATTCCTTTGCGGTTGGGATACTGTACTGTACCGGGGTGTGCGTGCGTGTGTGGATCCATTTGGGTTAACGCGGGAGGTACCTGGCCTAACGCAGTGCAGTTCACTTCGACTTTTTCCCAACAGTGCAATCGTGCTAGACCGGTCAATTTGGCGGATGGCGCATGCTGCATGCGGGCTGCAGGGCGAGGGGAGGATTGGAAATCACTCGACAAGGTGGGTGGCCGGCGCGCTCCGAGGACGTGAACTTGATCGGAAGCTGCGAAGTTCATGGTTGGGTAGGTACATGCCTATTTACCCGGATGGGTACCTGTTCGGTGGGTGGCAAAGCCGATGTTGGCGGGTGTTCAGGAAGCGAATGCCATGTTTGCCCCTGGGGAGATCATAAGGAGAGAGGGTATCTGCCGGATGGGCGCGGATGTTGGGTAATTATAGAACGGCAGTGCATTTTTGTCGTCGAGACTGGCTAGTTTCTGTCTATCTTGTCGAGCAATAGAAGGCCATGCATGCAACGACTACCTAGATACCGGTGGTTACGTTAGCCAAGCGTTGTCTGTCAACGCGCGTCGTAACTGTACGAGATACGAGGCACAACGGCCTCCTCCAAGGCTGTCCCGTATTCGCGAACGCGATGGAGTCGAGCCTAGCATCGGCATTCACTACCGATGCCCTGCCCTGCGCTTTGGCCACCAAAGAGTGGCCGTTGTCGTCGCTGGGGGCCAATTGCTGTTGTTAGTAAACGCCACCTTTCGGGAACAAGCCATTGTGGCGTTTACGCACGAGCGAGGGGCAAGGCGGTTTGCGGTTAGGCGTTGGACTTCTTTTCTACGTGATGATGCTGTGATTCGTCGCGGATTTGCGTGGTGATTTTGGGTATTTTTGCGGTTTGGCATGGGTGCTGCATTAGGAAGAAACGATTGGGTTCGGGGGCGAGGCGTGGGATGGGAAAGAACGCATGGCGAGAACGCGGGGTTTGGGGAATCAAGAGAGGGCATGGAGAGGGGATGTATTGTATATATGCTGTACGGGTGGTATTGCGGTGAATTTCACCCTCGTGGTTTACGCAGGTGTTGAGCCAGTGAGGAGGTGGGTTGGCAACTGGGAGTCAACAGTGAACTTACCCCAGACTCAGAGCAAGAGCTCCAGGTTGTCTGTACATACGCGAGGTTACTCCTGGCGGATAGTCGCGAAACCGACCTGCCAACGGCTTCTGTGCTGTGGAGCCTCGATATATATACCCTGGCCTTGGGGTGACGCGTTGGACGAGGTATCCCTGGCCAAACACTTCTTCATGTTTCCATCACCACAGAAAAACGGAAGACAGCGCTTCTGTTGGATAGCATCTGTATCTTATGACACCGGTCTGGATCCCTAAGCCCGGGAAATAGGGGGACGGGGCCTCAGGGTGCAACGTTGCAGCGGTTGAAGTGCACGGGAGCCTCGTGATGGAATCATAATTGGTGATGACTTTGCTCCTCGGAGACTGGGGTTGCTGATGGCATTTTCTAGGCGCCCACACGGCGTTTCGGATCTCCACCGGTATTTGTGAAGAAGTGGGAATGGGATTTTGAAAAGTTGCATGTTTGAAATTGGGGTTGAATGCCTTGCGCTTTTGCGTGGCGCGTGCTTGCTGGGCAGCGAGATTTGGGTCGTATCGACGATCGTGAAGACCCACTCCGAACTCAGGAAAGGAAACGTCTATGTTGACCTCTAGAGCTGGATTCGATGTGCATGATCTGAAGCTGTCAGTAAAGTGGAGCAGATGCTTTCATCGTGATGTTATGGCAATGTGCCTTCAGATGGAGACTCGGCAATTGCGATGCCACGGGTGGACGTGGATCGAACTCCACGTCGTAGGACGAACACGTGCATGGAACGAGGTTGTCCCGATTCCGCTGTCAGTTGCGTGTCAATTTGCAAGGGGTACCTGATTTCTTAGCATGGGCTTTGGTAGCGTTCGTGCGGTGGTTTGGTCGTTGCCGGAACGACGAGCATCCGTCGCGCAAGCGAGCGCGTATGAGATCCTTAATCTTCGATAGGGCCAAATGGCAAAGTGCCATGAGGTCCTCTCCGCTTTGCCGTATGAAGCTGTTGCGAATCCGTCCCTTGATGAGGCAGGTGTTGCAGCGTCAATGATGTTGAGAAAGCCGAGTTAAGTTTGGAGTGGCAAGACGATATGCAGTGGACATGGATGCTGGCAAACGCCGTTTAGGTTCCGAGTAGCAGACTCGGGACGACCAACGATGGCGATGGCCCTTCGAGCTAGGTGCAGCTGGAGCAGCCTTCGGTTGAGGGTGATCACACACAGACTGTGGAATCTGAAACACTACCGTGCTTGCGAGGAGGCGAAAAGTGCTGCATCGTGTGCATGCGGTCGGCGAAAAGGGTACGCGCATACCGCATCTTCGACATGCGACAATCCTTGGCAAGATGGCCCCCGCTCAGATGTGAGATTTCATCGAAGCCTTTTATCAAGATGGGGATGGCAAAATAGGTAGTGTGATGGTTGTTGCAGGGCGCCGTTGCAGAGCGATAAGGAGCGGTCGCTGGTAAATTGCGCGTCCGTTGGATGGTGCGTGGGATTCATAACGGAGGCGTGCTATTATTACCCCGAAGAGATACACACACTGCAGATTGATGATAGGCTGGTCAACGTCAAACTCGTGGCTGCGGTGCGCTGTCTCGGCTCCTGCTGTGTCTGTAGACGAACCCGATGGCTCTGATGCATTGATCCGAGTCTCTGCGGCGTCAACGAGGCGTGAGCTGAATTATTTGAGGTTTGTTGAGATGCATTGAAAGCGAGGGGGCGGTCTAGCGGCGAATGTTGGCCGGCACCCAAGTCCGAGTGCCTTGAAAGTCAGAAACGAATATCCCCCGATGCAGCAAGGCGGCGTTCGGAGGAAGAAAGGGGCTCGGCTGCTGCTCCGGGCCGTCAGCGGCAGCTCGTGTTTTCGCGAGATTCTGAGCTTCCATCGAATCTTGGGCGCTTCCTCGACCAGCACAAAAGGCGTCGTCGACGGGCTCGTGGTCCGTGGGATGGTATGCCTGCTATTGAGGCGGCCCAAATACACGGACATTGCTAGGCGCACGGTCCCGCAGATGATGAATTGGCGCAAGCGGCATCGTGCCAGCATTTCATCGCCTTGGCAGGACCCACCCGAGCTCCCTTGTCGAACGCTCGAGCGGGCTGGGATCTGAGCTGCACAACCGTTGTCAACCCATTGGCTGCTGACGTCTGCTTCTTCGGGGGAGCTGTGGTACGCGCAGGGTGACGCAGAGCATCAGGAACATGTCAGACCATGCCATGGGGGAGTGGGAGAGGGAGGAGGCGCGTTATGGAGCCGAGGGAGGAGCTGCAATTGGGACGAGGCGCTGGTTGCGAGACGCATTGTGTATCTGTGGTATGCGCTGTCGGTCCCTACATATATCGACGGCGATAGCGCCGCAGCAGATCTTCGACAGCACGAGTCGGGTAGGCGAGGAGGCGGATCTCCATGTCGGAAGGGCCACGCAAGTGCAGGCCGTGCATGTTTCCTCGGGCCCGGGAGCGTGACGGCTGGAGAGCCCTGGAGGGCCGGCTGGAGAATGGTAGGTAGTCTACCAGGCCTCGTATGCGTGATAAGCCCGCTGTCAGTCAGTGTTGATATGGGGTAGCTGGCTCACAACGGAGGACCGTTTTCTGTCTGAACGGCAGCGGAGAGTGATCGGCATGGGAAATAAAATATAATAGCGCAGCAAAACAATGACGCACACGGGGCGCCAGCTGAGTTTAACGTGATGTGCACGCCGCCGTGGCTCCCAATTACAGCGCCGCCGTATGCGTCCGCGTCGATGGAGCGATAGCAAGGCTCTGCCCCATCCCACATTCGGGCCCCCTAGCGACCGGGACCATGAACCCAGCAGGGACATCAAGCTCCAGATAACTCGACCGTCGACCCTGGACGGACCGCCTCTCGAGCTTGTCCTTGTCGCTGTGCGTTGCGTAGTGCTCTGCTCCGCCCGCTGCCGCCTCCTCCGCCGTGACATTTTCATCTACCCACCCTACCCTCCTCGCGCAGTCCCAACCGTCGCTCTACCTCAGGCACCGTGTTCTGTACTCTTGCCCTGCACCCCCCGTCGCTCGCTGCCCCTCCGCTCGCTCTCTGCCCGACCTGCCCGACCTGCTTGCTGCTGCCGCGTCTGCGTTTGCGGCACCTGTGGCACGCTCGACTGCGCCCACTGTGGTTTCCCCAGCCGGCCCCCATTCGCTGGATTCGCTGGATTCGCTGTCGCGCCTTGCCCAGCGGTCCCATTCACGCCTGCCACCGCGCCGGCCCTGTTGAGACAGACACACAACCTCCGGCCTCCAGCGATCCTCTCTGCCTCTCGTTATCGCCTGGGTTTCATGTCGCCTGTGTAAAGAAGCCAGCCAGTCCGCCCGCCCACCCGCACGCTCGCTCGTTCTCCGACTGCCATCTTAATCACTAATTCCTTGGTGGTGCCGCCGCTGCTGGTGCTGCACACGTCGCCCGGCATACCGCGCCACTGCTGGCACTCGCGGCCCTCGACGCCAACTTTTTGGCTCTCCACCTCCGCCGCATAATCCTCACTACCACCCGCCCACGACACGCTGAGCTCCCCTCGCCATGGCTCCCGCGGTTCCCAGGCTGCGAATTCTCTCAGGTGCGTCCCTCTTCTGCGTGCTGCCGCCGGGCAATGGGCTGCGTGCGGTGCTGGGCCCTGCCCAATGCGGCTTGAGGGTATCCAGACAGCTCACCACGCGCTCCCCTAGCTGGCTGACACGCTCGCTACCACGAATTCCGTCACGAGCAATACTGACTTCTCGCAGTGGGTGGCAATGCTGTGTCGGCGTTCTTATCGTGGCGGCTGCAAGCGACCAACGCCTGCGACGTCACTCTAGTGTGGAAGTCGGGATTTGAGAGCGTTGCCCAGTACGGCATCTCTTTCAAGTAAGCTGTCCCGTTTGTCTATTCTACGACCATCGCTAATTGTCTACAGATCCGCGCTCTATGGCAATGAACGCTTCAAGCCCTACTCTGGTACGTCGCCGCGCTGACCCTGATGGAAAAAAAGCAAGCTGACGCTGTCGCAGTTGTACGAACGCCTGAAGATGCCGCCCATTCCTCCAAGCAGCCATTCGACTACGTCCTCCTCTGCGTCAAAGCCCTCCCCGATGTATACGACATCGCCAACATCATCGAATCCGTCGTTTCGCCGCAGCACACGTGCATCCTCATGAACACCACACACAGTCTCGGAGTCGAGTCGTATCTGGAGCAACGCTTTCCCACAAACGTCGTACTGTCTTTGGTTTCGGGCGCGGAGATCTCACAACTGGGGGCGAGCGAGTTTGAGCACAAGGGAGCCACCGATATCTGGGTTGGCCCCGCTAATAAGAATCCTGCCATCCCAGCGCAGATTCAGTCTGATATGGCCGAAGCGCTGGCCATGACCCTCAGCTCGGGGCAGGTCGACTGCAAAGTGGCGCCCAATATTCGCCAGCAGCAGTTTGAGCGGATGATCGGGTACGCCGTCCACCATTGTTGCAGATTAGGATGGACATTGCTGACAGCTTACAGTGCCATCGCCTTTCATCCAACCAGTGTGCTCTTCGAGACTCCTAATCATTCAGAGCTGCTCGAGAAGGTCGGCGTTCGCGTTCTCGTCACAGGCATCATCGACGAGTTGCTGGCACTTGCCCATGCTCAAGGCTGCTCGTTCCCCAAGGATTTCCGGGAAACCACCATCCGGCAGATGACTCAACCGCAGGATAACAACAGCACCATGTGGTTGGACTTTGAAGCGAAGCGGCCGATGGAGATTGAAACCTACCTTGGATCGCCCCTGAAGCTTGCGCAAGAAACAAACGTCCCCGTGCCACGCATCGAAACTCTCTACGCAACCCTCCATCACATCAACATTGTGAACCGGACACGACCGGCCGCTGCTCCCATACCCTCCCCAAATGGAAATCAGCCTCCACCTCCGCCTAGACTCTCCTCCGCCCCATTGCCCAGAGGACCACCTGGACCGGGTGGTCCTGGACCTATGATGAATGGTGGAGGCCCTATGAAAGGCGGCCCTCGTCCTGGCAGCCGGGCACCCTCCATCAATGGAGCACCACCACCAATGATGCGACGAGGCCCTCCACCAGGCCCGATGAACAACGGCTATCCCCCGAGAGCTGGCATGAACGGCATGAACGGCGGCCCAAACGGACAGCGAAGGGCTTCGATGGAAGGCAACGACCTGGAGGAATTCAGTCATCTAATGCTTTACGACAATATGATGGATGATGGAGCTCCCAATGGCGGAGGCTACGAATCCGGACCAGTCTCGAACAGTGACCTCGCTTTACGGGAACGGGAACTCATGCTGCGCCAGCGGGAGCTTCAGCTTAGAGAGCAAGAAATGAATATGCGCCGTGGTGGCCCACGCCGGGGACCGCCGCCTCCATCTTCGCACATGGGCGGTTTCGATGAAGACGAGGACGAGGACGACTACTTCGACCCAATGGCTTCCCGTGGACCCGCAATGGTGGATCCGGACAACTTCGACATGATGAGCGTAACATCGCGTCGAAACCGCAAGATGCCCAGTGCTAGCCAAATCCGCAAGAACCCAGAAATGGGCATGGGCCCCCAGGGTCCCCAAGGTCGACACCGGAATCCCTTCGCTCGCCCTGGGATGAATAAGAATCGAACCAGTGCGCGGATCATGACCGACATCCCCGGTCTGCATGACTCCCTCATGAACAACCCGTTGATGGGCTACTCATCTAACAGATATGGCGACGTCGACCGCGGGACAATGGGCGCGCAGTCGCGAGCAAATTCGCTGACGGCGTCCCGTTTAGACGAGCTCCAGCAGGGTGGCAATTACGGTGCCTACCCGCCGATGAGCCGGCGAACTAGTCAGTCGCCTGGCAATCCCTTGAGCCCCGGGCCACGGCCCATGGGCCGCCCGTCACCACCGAATGGCTTCCCGCCAAACGGCATGCCGCCCAACGGTCGCCCGTCACCGCCAGGTATGCGACAGCCGGTTCCGCGCCACCCTCCCGGACACGGCAATGCAGTGGCACCACAAGCCGTTGAGCAACACGTCGGGGTGAGCAACCTTTACCCACCCAAGTCTCGTCCTCAAGTCAGAAGTCTAACTGGGGGTTCCGCTTCCGCCAGCAGTGGTAACAGCGCGCAACTCGACTCGGAAAACTCTGCGCACAGCAGTCAGAGTAGTCTAGGACCTCGTCCTCCCCTCGGCGTTCGGTAGAAAGAAATCTGTTTCATACTCGCATCTGCGGCATTCGACTTGGAGTATCTTGGGAGTTTGCATCACCTCCGTCTTTCGATTCGGCGACCTTGACGAAAATCATCTACTGGTTTGAAAGCTAGCGGTTCCTTCTCAGCCACCAACATGTCTTTCGCTGGTTGCTCTCCATCCTGCTGTTGACGGCAGCCCATCGACGTATTCATCCATGCATCACCCAAGCGCGGGCCTCTCCTATTCATCTTTTTCTCTTCTGGAATACGAACATACGCATCGGACCCTGTTCACGCTCGGCCCCTGGCGATTATCGGGAAAGTGGGCTATAACGGACTGCTACCCGGGGCTGCTTTGGAGGCGGTCACTGGATATGGGCAGGTAATTAATGACGAATATTAGAGGTTGGGTTTCCCTGGGAGGTCAGCAGTATTTTGCACGTACACCGGACTTTGACCCATTGCACACGAGGTCCGTACCGTTCGGGTTCTTTCCTTTGCTTCTTTGTCTCTATGGTACATATTGTAGACGTCTTTTAGTACTTTTTGCCCTTGGGCGACGTCTCTTTTGCAGAACTGAGCGTGCCCGCTAATCTTTGCGCTGCATGGGCCGCCCAGTGGTGGGTTTCTTTCCTTTTTGTTTAGCTTTTCGATACATGCACATGTCTTTGCCTTGGCATTTGGTCTCCCGGATGGGGTTTCTGAGAGTGATGGAGCGAGCGTAGTGTATTATTTAAGAAAAGTGATTCGCGGTGGTACAGCAAGGGCAGAGGGAAGAGGGCGAGGGGAGCGGACAGAGAGCAGAACATACATAGGGGTGGAAGTTGAAATAACAGAGAATTTTTCTTCGTTCGGCATCACGCGTCGACCATTTCCATGGGGCTTGTTTCTCCCGTTCTTGTGGCTTAAGCCAAATTTGCCCATGGCGAAGGTGGCAGGGCGCCCATCCCAGCAGTCTCGGCGCCGACGGTCTGGCACGCAGCAACAGGCGGGGAAATCTGGCTTTCAGCCGCCGACGTAAGACTTCTCAGGCGTGCGGGGAACAAAGACATGGCTTCGGTGGATACGAGTGTCCCGGCACGGTCTCACGATGGTGTTTCGCGCCCCTCAATCTGGTTTCTCCGGCAGCGCTAGATATCGGAGAGGAAGGCTTCCCCCTTTCCACCACCGCGTCGCCCATCGCCGCGGGCCAATGCCAGCAGCAACCCAATTGCAGGCCACGCATCCGTCTCTGCAGGCGGCCATCGATAGTACACTGCGCAGCGGTACCTCGCCCAGGCTCCTGAGGCAGCGCAATTGGTGAAGCGCTCCGACGGTGCAGTGCCCCTCCTACATCATAGGCCGTGTGTCGCCGACGCCCGCCCCGCCTGCCCAAACGGGGGCGCGCCCCAGCTCAGGCCCATGAGCCCACCGCACGACGTCGGCGGTCGTGACAACAGCCCAACCGCACCCGCATCGTCTCCTCCGCGCCCGAGCCCAAGCTCAACAAGCCCGTCCCCGTCGTCGTCCTCGGCCTCCGCCCGCCGCAACGCCCAGTTCGCCATCGCCCCGCGCCATCTGCTCACCGTCCTGCTCGTCGTGCTCGCCGCCCTGCTCCAGCTGCTAGCCCCGCGCCTGCCTCACGAGATTCTGCATTTTTTCTCCGGCGCACGACGGGTTGCATCGGGCGGGTACTACGGGAGTGGTGGTGAGACGCCGAGGGATAACACGGTGCTGGATAAGAGGCCGCCGCCCGTGTGTTTGAAGCCGGGGATACAGAGCGTGGGAACGTTCAATAAGGATACGGAAAGAAGCATGGCGTTGGCTGAGCAGGCGAAGAGGGTGGCGGGGGAGTTTGAGTTTGGGAAGGAGGAGGTGAATAAGGCGGTTAGGGAGTTTATTAGGGAGATGGGTAAGTTGCTTCAATGGGGCGAGGGGAGCGAATTGAAGGCTGACGGGACACAGATGAGGGCCTGCAAAAGGAAGGCACAGAGTTGAGCCAGATACCCACGTACGTCACCGCAGTGCCCAATGGCACGGAGAAGGTAAGCCAGCCCTCCTCGCTTTCCAATACAATGCATTGGCATAGGCAATGGCCCAGCTAACACCCCCAGGGCCTCTACATGGCCGTCGACCTCGGCGGCACAAACTTCCGTGTCTGCTCCATCCAACTCCACGGCAACACCACCTTCTCCCTGACCCAATCCAAAGTCGCCATCCCCCGCGAGCTCATGGTGGCAAAGACCTCGCAAGAGCTCTTCTCCTTCCTCGCCAAGCAAATCGAAAACTTCCTCAAGACCCACCACGAAGAGCACTACTTCGGCACGCTCAAGCGCCGCCAGACAGGCGACAAGATCAAAGAAACCGAAATCTTCAACCTCGGCTTCACCTTCTCCTTTCCTGTACGACAATTCGGCATCAACAAGGGCCTACTCATGCGCTGGACTAAGGGCTTCGATATCCAAGATGCGGTCGGCAAGGACGTGTGTGCGCTGCTGCAGCAAGAAATCGATGCCCTCGGCCTCCCCGTGCGCGTCGCGGCGCTCGTCAACGACACAGTCGGCACCCTCATGGCGCGCAGCTACACCTCCCCCGGAAAAACGGGGACGCTGCTCGGCGCCATCTTTGGGACCGGTACGAACGGAGCGTATGTGGAGAAGCTGGACAAAGTGACGAAGCTCACCAAGAACGCGGAAAAAGGCAGCTACGACACCAGCACGGGCGAAATGATCATCAACACGGAATGGGGCTCCTTCGACAACTCGCTGCGCACCTTACCCAATACCCCTTACGACATCGAACTCGACGCCAAGTCGGTAAACCCGGGCATCCAGATGTTCGAGAAGCGCGTCTCGGGCATGTTCCTGGGTGAAATCTTGCGTCTCGCCATCGTAGGTTTGCTCAAGGACCCGAGTATCCCGCTGTTCAGGGATGAAAACTCCGCGCAGAACGACGTCCATAGCACCACCCAGATCCACGACGACAGCCCGATATGGAAGCAGTGGGGCCTGGACACAAGCTTCCTGAGCATCTGCGCGGGCGACACGAGCCCCGGGCTGCGCATGCTGCGCCAGACGCTGGACAGGGACTACGGCATCAGCGCCGTGTCGGCCGAGGACGCGGAAGCCGTGCGCGAAATCGCCGGCGCCATTGGGAAGCGCGCTGCCAGGCTGTCGGCTGTGGCGATTGCGGCTATTGTCCTTGAGACTGGGCGTTTGGATTCTAGGGCGGCCAAGGGGACGGCGACGACGGAGGAGAAAGAGGGGGTTGACCCGCCGAGGGGCGAGGTCGAGGTGGATGAGGAGGATGTGATTGATGTCGGTGTTGATGGGAGTCTTGTGGAGTTTTATCCCGGGTTTGAAGAGTTTGTGAGGGAAGGGTTGAGGGAGATTGAGGGGATTGGGGCGGAGGGGGAGAAGAGGGTTAGGATNGGGATTGCGAAGGATGGGAGTGGGGTTGGGGCCGCGTTGATTGCGCTTGTTGCTGGGCGGGTGGGTAGTCC
>JAFHBV010000286.1:0-47085 GCA_019022785.1 Pseudomonodictys pantanalensis
AATATAGATTGGTTACAACATTTTAATCGCTTTAAGTATAATTTTTAAGACCTACATTAGTTTAATTAAATTACTAACGTACCTCTTTTACTCACAAAAAAAAAAAAAAAAAACGTTTTTGGACCAGAATAGACTAGATTGTTCGATGGTATTCGCTTTCACAGCCTAACCAAAGGCCTTCGACGATGCATAGAAGAGTGAAAAACTTATCCTTATCCAAATGGCGACACGGTGCACTCTCCCACCTTGACTCACTACCAGAGAGCTTCAGCTACCGCATCCAGCCCCCAGCCGTAGCCGATCCGCTACTAACCTTCATCGCCTTCCAATCATTCGAAAGTTACGCAGTGCACCTCCCCAAATCCGTGACCGACTTGCTCCAAGCCACACTCCCGCTGCAGTCCGTTGTTGCGTAGACATCCACAATGTATCGTCCGGGTTCGTCCGGCTCATCGCGGAGCGGTGTCTGCTCTCCGGCAATGCCCGCCCACGGGTAGCTATCGTTGAAGGGGAAGCATTCGTCGTCGACACTCCAGGCGTTTATGGACCATGTCACGACTGTTGGGCCGTCGCCCTGGTCGCAGCTTTTGCTTTCGTAGGTGCGGACGATCCATTCAATGACACTCTCCCTAGGACTAATTGAGTTAGTCAGAATGAACGGTGGGAAGGGAGGAGAGGCAGATGTACTCTTGTCTGGTTGTGGTAGATGGGGCTGCCGCCGCGGCGTAGGCCAGCGCAACGAAGGCGACGTTAGAGAAATGCATGGTAAGTGCGCGCTAACCAGATAATGAAGAATGCAGAACACTGTGCTGATTTTAGACCGCTATGCAACTAGAAGAGACAGATATAAACAGTCCTTTATATGTGTAAACTCTTCCTACTGACGAGGTCTTCCTAAAACCTTTTGCACACAGCCTCGCGCAAGCATTGACGTTCAGGATTAGTTCCCCATGTCCATGTTCCCCATGTTACCATTGCGCAAGTTACCCCCTATGGAGATTGTTCGCCGCCGCGATCGCATACCGTAAGGCACTAGAAACAGAAGGTGCAACTCTCGTTCGCCCGCGACATGCCAACTCGATCGGAACCTTCTTTTCCAGCAGTTAGCGAGCTCGTTTTGGGAAATCGGGCGAAAGCCACTAGAATCGGGTGTGGATCGTAAACGCAGGATGGATGCGATAAGCCGCGATGGATCGGGCCGGCGGTTCTTAATCCTGGGGTAAATTTGAGGCTCTGTTGCGAAACTTGGCGTATCCCTCGCAAACTATTGCCTTTTTGAAGCTCTGAAGGCGAGAAAATAGCATGCCATCGATTTTGCAGAGTTCACTGGCACTAAGATGTCGATGATCGAGGTAAATCTGCCATTATGAGACTGCGGGCAATCTGTCACTGTGGAACTGCACCATTGTGTCCTCCGTGAAGGACTTCATTGTAAACGTATGATGCACGGCATAACGGCATATATAAAGAACTTCAGTTATAAGCACTCGTAGCACAACCCCAATTCCAAAGCAATCAAAACATGCGTTGCAATACCGCTATCCTTTGCACCGTCATCGCTACTCTGCTCTTCCCTCCAACTCAAGCCTGCATCTTCGATACGAAGCTTGAGCGTGAGGCCGCGACGATTATGAAGGCTCGTAACCTCAACCCTTACCCAGATGTTGCTGGGCTGGACATTCCGACCTTTTGCTCGAGCATGCCGGAAGTTGCCACCGATGCTGGGAAGGCCAAGCGACTCATGAAGTACCTGAAGAAGGTGGTGGAGCATCGTAAATCGCAGATCAATGAACTCGGGCTGGCTAACGATGCCGTCTTGGTTGGGTCGGTGGAGGCTTTGCGAAAAGCGGCGCGTGAGTTGTCGATCCTTGCGCTCGACTAGATGAAAGCTTGCCGACAATCACGCCAGCAGCATTTGCTGGCTCCAGGAAGAGGTAAATAGATAGACGTGTAGGATAAGGGGAGGCCAAGCGAGTTGCGTTTGCTCCGTAAAATTCAATCCAACAGAATTTGTGTTTTTTTTTTTTTAGCGAGACAACGACGTGTTGAATGAAGTTTGGTGACAAGTGATTCTACGGAAGCACATAGAGACGATTGGCTACGGAAGAAAGGTTTGAGTCCATCATTCCTTTCTTGAGCCTTTTCAATCTTTCGTTGTGCCGCACAGGCAGTATCTTTGTCGAGATAATGGTTTTTTGTGGATACTAGACAGTCAAAGTGAACGCAACATTGTGAATGCAAAATGCAGACTGTACTTGAGTGTCCTATACCTATTCAGCAACAGCACTGAGATTGTACAGCATCGAGTCTCATTATGAAAGCATGTCAGAGATACTGATACAGGATCAACCGGGAATTGATTGCATAAAGTATGCAGGAGCGACCGGGGCAGCTTTACGGTGGGTTCCTGTCGAGTGCCTGCCTGTCGAATGTCTGTCTGGAAAATGTACGCAGCTGAAGTCCGGAGAAGAATGTGTGAAGCTGAGCTCGGGAGAATGTGTGCAACTGGTCGTAGTCAAACCATCTAAATAGCGCATCGCGCAATGGGGAAGTCGGTCGAGAAGCGAAGGGAGATATACAACGAGGGTCTGATCTTCGCTTTCGGTCGGGCGATAACCTTCGAGTAATGGGCTCCGGTTTAATATAGCAAAAATCTCCGACCAAATTCTACCTCTGAAATATCGAAATAAATTTGATCGCATCTGTGTTCCTTTCTGCTCTGACAAAATTGTGATGGGAAAATGCTCTAGATGAGATGAAAGTCATGCCACATGGTGGTGTGTGATCTCGAAGCCGTCGAAACCTTCATCCTCGGCGAACCAAGCCGATTTAGACACTGGATCTTCGCGCTCGTGAGACGATGATTGGGTTCAGCGGCTGAGAACGAGCCGACTGCCAGCTGGCGACCAACTTACTTGCACAGCCACACCATAGCCACACTCAACACCTACTTCGCTTAGCTATAACTCTGAGTTCTGAACCTGCACAACGTAATTCATTACATTCCCTCCATCTTCAACTCGAACTCCATTTAACCCATTTACTAGCTGATTCACGCAAAATCTTGGATTCCTTCTGATCGTCTGTTGTTTCGCAACATGTGATAGGAAGCTCGGAAGTGATATGACTCAGGCTGGTGATGAAGATTTTGAGAGGGAGTTGGAGAATGCATTCAAGCAAGCATTCGAAGAATTCCAGGACTGTCCTTCGGGGGCCAAGGAGAATCTCGAGACGTCCCATGAAACGCATCGGCCTTCCAAAACGGCGGCTACACGTTGCGAAGATCATCGTAATGCGGGGTGGCATGCCATCGGCCCCAGAGCGTGGAATGTAGATCCATCTGATATCCCCCTCCCCGGGGTAGAGGGGAAAGTTTTTGCACAAATACTGGGTTTGAGCACTGAAAAAGCAGAAGAAGCCTTGAAAAGTGCCCAGATGGACCCAGAGTTCTCATTGCGATTCTATCGATCCCTGCACGCACTCAAATCGAATCCACTCTTTCAGGAAGCGATAGTCGAACTCACCGTCGACATTCTTCTCTCCGAGATTTTTGGAGATTTCCAACACAAGGGCACCAAGCCTGACGCCGCCACCACCGGCCGCTTCTTGTGCACCGAGATTTTGGGTAATCTTAAGCGTCCAATATCGAATTTTGAATATGGCCATGGCTGGATATTTCGGTTGCCAACCGCAATGGCTCTCACTGCCGCTCGGATGACGGATCAAAAATACAAATACCGCGCCATTGGCAAGAACAGCATTCGGCTGTTACAGGTCAGCGGCTTGGAAACAGAGAAGTTATAGTTCACGATCCGCGAATACGAATTCTCCAAGGCCCCTAATTACTTTGCACTTTCCTATGTGTGGGGATCAGAGCTAAATTCCGACCATATTCTTGTTGATGGCCACAGTATCACAGTTACCAGGAACCTGTACTCGGCGCTTACATCTGTGACCCCCTGGCTGCGACAGCGGATATGCCACAATATTTGGATCGATTCCATCTGTATCGATCAGAAGAATTCCCAGGAAAAGTCAGGACAGATCCAAATTATGGCCAACATCTATCGAAAAGCTGGAATGGTCATTGCCTTCCTTGGTATGCCTCGGAGCGATCCAGAAACCGCTCAAACGAAATAAATCATCTCTCGACTTTCGGATATCTACATCACGCTAAGGGAGCTGCAAAAAGATGACGGAATCAAAGTTTTACGAGACCTGATGCAAGATGGCCTCGAGCACCTCCCTTCGAATCTAATTCCCGATCCTCGCGATCCAGGCTGGGCGTTCCTCATTGAGCTGTACGAAAGTACATGGTGGAAAAGGGCATGGATTGTTCAAGAAATGTTTTGCAGCCCAGAAAAGCTGGTTGTTTTTGGGAACATGGGGATTTCGTTCGACGTCGTCATGAACCTGACAACCTATCTACTCCTATTACTGCCTTGGTTGCCCCGCCTGGTAAATGAGCGTTTCTCTTTTAACATAGCGGGTACTCTTAGCCTAGCCTCCGCTGCTTTTGCATCCCGTGGCAGACAAGCGGGACTATCATTACCCTATTTTCGGCAAGCGACAGACGGCACAGTGCATCTTCTCGAAGCACTCGATATGGTTTCTAGGCAATCATGCAAGATTCCAAGAGACAAAATCTATGCCACTCTTAATTTCGCAACCTTAGAAGACTCCAGCATCATAGTCCCCACCTACGATGCCACGGAGTCAGACAAGGATGTATGCCTGAGTGTCATTAGTCACATCCTCAGGACGGACAAGTCAGACGATAAACTTGATTTTCTTGGATGCCTCTCGCATTCCGCGGTCCTCGATGTGGCGGTCTCCCATTTGATTTCACCTACCAGCTGGCCCACGTGGCTGCCTAACTGGACTAAACCATGGATCAATATACATTACCAATTTGGTTACAACCGGCTGAATCCGCCCAAAATGCCGACCAAATATGAAACTGGAGATTTCCTGCCCCGAATTTAGATCGGGAGGGAGCTCCTCGTCAAAGGATGGATCGTTGCCAAAATCGAAACACTTTCTATTGACACAGATCAATTCCCCAGGTCGTACTGGGAGGAATACGACAGAACTATATCGCACTTACCAGTCTTTGAGCCACTGGCCCTAGAAAACTCCGTTGCTCGAAGTTCTTTCGGGAGTGTGCTCTCAGAATTCTCATTTCATTCGAACTTCGCGAAGCTCTTATGGAAGATGGTGAGAACGAATCGGTTTACGAATGCCCTCGTCCCGCCACGGGCTCAACTAAGTGACTGGATCTGCTCGTTTATCGGCGGTTCCGTCTTCTACGTGGTCCGGCCACTTAACGAACATCTGTATACCTTCACTTTTGTTGGGGAAGCGTACATTTTTGGGGAGATGGACAAACTCTACCCAGACAATGACCCGGTTGCCTTTACTCTTGTCTAGCAGCAGTGGCTTGGACCAACGGAATGGGAGCTTCTGGTCCTAACAGACTTACATGCCCTCTGATGAGGTTGTGACGAAAGACGCCCTGGATTAGATGGGAATGGATCGAGAGCGATGAGGGAGCCAAGAAGGAAGCGACTCCCAGGCGTGGCGTTGCGCCAGTGTTTCAGCTAAATGACTAAGCATATGGTCTAAGCGCCCTCTTTTCGCCCATCGCTCTCAACTTTCACGATCCTGTCCTTCCTTCGCTCCAAACGCACCTTAGTTCCCGCAATGCTGCACTTCGATATCGAGAACTACAATGACTCTGAAGATCCGAGGATCTTCTGAGATTAAGTGACTCGACATTATAAAGACGCGAGGCACGCACAATGCAGGTTTACCCCGACACTGCCAACTCACTGCCTCAAGGTATGCAGGCGCGCCCATGCCTCAAACCCTATGGAACGACTTGCTTCAGTCTCCTTCAGTAGTTAGACAAGCTGGCACTATCTTCTTTGCCTTCCTCGAGCTCGACAGGCCCCAACTCATCACGAAGATTCGCGCATCCTCGAACTTCGTGTGGCCGTATACAAACACGAAGCAACACCTCCAGGTCTTGTGCACGCGAAGTTGCTCAATTTATCGAGAGACTGGCGCAAATCGAACTCTTCCAGACATCCCTTCATTCTCGGACGACCGCAAATTCAAAGAGTTCGACGTCATTGGTAAGGATTTGGGTCTCGACCGGAGCCCAACCAGGTCTCCTATCATTCCAGATGTTTCTACCTTCCTTCTTCTCTTGTTGTATCCCTCTCTTGTGGCACTTTTATCGCAATGATCAACTCAGAATTCGGTAACTTTGGGGCATCCCCTGTTCGGCAATTCACCCTGTGCTACACGACCGTGCATCCTTATTGGTCAAGAGCAGTGCGTATATGAACAATTAAGGTTTAATCTACGACAACGAATCTGGCATGATTCCGATAGGCGACGCACGACTCCCGATATCCGTTTGCATGTTGCCTCCACATGCAACGCGGGGAGGCTTGTTTATACCATGCGGATGTGCTGGGTTTCGGCAGTGGACGTGGCACCGCGCGGCGAGCTCATAAGGGCGCCAAGTTGACAACTCCTGCGTCGCTCAGGTCGCTCATTTGTACCCTTCTTACTGACACGCAAAGGTCTGTTCAATCACATTCGTCATGTATTGGAAATCCGCTGCCCTCGCGGTCGCCCTTACGGCACAAAATGTGCAAGCCGCTCCCGCCGAGGGCCTCATGTCCCGCCAGTTTGCCCAGGCGGCCATGATGCGATTCCAGTGCTCTCAGTTGGTTTATGACCGTATCGACCCGTTGGTGCAGCCTGGTGTCGCACCTGCAAGCCACCTGCATCAAGTAAGTTTACCAACAACCTTCCCATGGCCCGTTGCCGGCCACTGACGGTACTCCCAGATTGTTGGCGGTAATTCCTTCAACACGACCATGACCCCAATTGACTACGATCCCTCTTCCAAGTCCACATGCACAACCTGCGACTACTCGGAGGACTTCAGCAACTACTGGACCGCAAACCTGTACTTCAAGGCCAGGAACGGAACCTTCAAGCGCGTCCCGCAGTATGTCAACCTTGGTCTCCAGGGTAAAGAGGGTGTGACCGTCTACTACATCCCACCGTATGACGGCAAGACGAAGGTTACTGCCTTCCCAAAGGTATATCTCCTACTGTCGAGTACCGCATTCGTGATGATTGACCGGTGATAGGGCTTCCGTATGTTGGCAGGCGATCCCATGCTGCGAGAAAAGGCAGGCATGCAGAAGCAAATTTGCCATCGCTGCACTCCAAACAAGCAGCAAAACCCATTCGGAGGCGCACCGTGCACGGGTGACGATACCTACGATCTGCCGAAGAAGATGTGCGGTGGGGGTATTCGCACAACCATCACCTTCCCCACGTGAGTATTCAGTTCATTCCGAGGAGCCTCAATGCTTACTGTTGGCAGATGCTGGGATGGCAAGAACGTCGACAGCCCCAACCACAAGGACCATGTCGCGTACCCAAGCTCAGGCTCCTTTGAGTCTGGCGGCCCTTGCCCATCAACCCACCCCGTAAAGCTGCCCCAGTTGATGTACGAGGTTATGTGGGACACCACACAGTTCAACGACAAGAACATTTGGCCTGAAGATGGTTCCCAGCCCTTTGTGTACTCCATGGGTGATGGGTAGGTTCTTCAAAAAAGAAAGAAGCAAGAATTATACTAAGCTTTAAACAGCACCGGCTACGGACAACACGGCGACTACCTCTTCGGCTGGAAGGATGGCGTCCTTCAGAAAGCGCTTGACGCTAGGTGCAGTGGCAACGCTTGCAAGACCCTCAAGACACAGACTACGGCTAAGTCTACTGCGTGCTCGAAGGCGCAGGCGGTCAAGGAGCCAGTTGATGGATGTACGTTACACTCGAGCGCTTTAAGATAGCTTCGTACTAACGCGTCACAGGGCTCTCTGAGCTTCCCGGTGGCAACGTCGTCACTTACAGTTAAGCGTCCCTGCCGTATACGTGTGCTTGATTGGCTCTTGGATTGGGCAATACTGTTGGAGGTGGCGATTCTTTCTTCGTGATACCAGACTGTCGTTCAGGCAAGTTAGATACTACAAGCGTTTGGACTAAGCCTTATATGATCCCTACCATTCTCTGTGATGCCCATTGCCCCACCTCATCTTCGCTTTGTCCACATACAAGGTCTCGAGCTTATTTTTAGCGGCGGACAGGTAGCGCAAACCCCGCATTACTCGCATTTGCGCAGCTGGCCCTTGCATACACGATCTCCAAATCTCCGATCCGCTCGTATATTCAGAACGAGCTTCCTAACTTGCGCTGGTCGCCATCGTGATGCGCATTAGGTAAAAGAAACCTAGCGAGGTTCATTTGGCGACATCCAGCAAGCAGAAGGGTATAAGTAATACAAGTCCGCGCGCTGGACGCCCAACGCTTGCAGACAGCAATCCTCAGCATGATTCAACGCGGTAGACAACAGCGCATTGCAGTTGCGCTTCTCGCGCTCACCACTCCAGCACTAGCAGCATGGCAAAACCTCACACTGACCGATTACAAGCTCAAGCAAAGCGGCTACTCCAGCACGATCGCCGCACTGGACAAAGCTCTTCCCAACGTCAAAGTCAGCGACATTATGGACGACCTCAACCACGTTAACCCCGCCGCAAGCCCGAAAGTCACCAACCTGATCGCATCTTCGGCATACGCTTGGGAGGACTCGGCCGACTTCGACGATCAGAATACCAAGAAGTGGTATCCGCAAGGCATCACCACATCAGCCGATGCATACGACAGTGGAGAGTATGAAGGTCAAAGAGTGCAGCTCATCACTTGGCACTCGGATAATTACGATGACGGGAAGCGAGGCGCAAGAATCAGCTTTGTAAAGCAGAGCAGTAGCCGAACAAAGAAATACAGACATGTCCTTCTTGTCGAGCCCACCGGCAGCGATAACTTCACAACGATCAAAGGGCTGCACGCTGGCGGTGTGATGTGGTATGGCAACCTCGTCTACGTCGTCGACACCACAGGCGGGCTGCGCGTTTTCGATCTCGACCATCTGTACAAAGTCGACGGGAGTATCGACGACGCCGCTGGGAAGCAGACAAATGGGAAGTATGGTGCTTTTGGCTACAAGTACGCATACCTAAGAGTATGCAGGAGATTGGGAAGCTAATGTGGATAGATATGTACTTCCTCAAGTCCGCACCTACGCCTGGCAGTCAAAATCCGGTCTCACTGACATGCGCTTCTCCTTCATCAGCCTCGACCGCACCACAGTCCCGGATTCAATCCTCGTGGGCGAATATCATGCCACGCGCACTGACTGCCGTCTCGTACGTTGGGACATCGACTACACGAACCGCCTCTTGCATACTTCTGGTGGCATCGCTACAGCTTCTGAGGCTGTAAGCCACGGTAATACGAAGATTCAAGGCGCTGTAAGTATCAACGGGAAGTTTATATTGACGCAAAGTGATGGAGACTATATGAGTTGGAGCTGGACGAAGGGGAAAAATGTGGTGCGGACAACTCCGGCAGTGCCGGAGGATTTGAGCTATGAAAAAGGAGTGGGGCTATGGGGGATGATGGAAGAGGAAGGGGTCCGGGCGGTTTTTGCTGTAGATCCTGACAAGATCTAAGAGCTGCATTAAGTGCGATAGCGACCGTTCCCATTGTAGAGCTTCCGTGGATAGGTCGACATAATAGCCAAGGACGGCAAATGTAGTGAAAGACCACGCCTTTGTCGCCCCTCACACGCCAAGAGTTTGCGCAAGCTGGAGGTGGAACACTGACAAAGGAAACTGACCGACCATTCGAACTTTTCCTTGGTTCCCTTCAACAACTCTCGAGTATAATGATCTACACTTGTCTCCCGGCAGCTTCCGGTAAGATCATGAAGCAAGCATCTATCACTGCATAATAAAATGTACATTCGTGGGGGTTTATCAATACCATGACTACCTTGCCTCGGCGTGCAGCGTCTCTACGTATGCCAGAACTGCAGAAAGATGTCAAAAGGCTAAGCCACAACATTGGAGACGGGTTTGGCTCTCTCATCAACCGGATCGTCTCACTCTACCACCCACCGAGCAACAGCGCGCCAGTTTCTCCCACCCATTCGAACTTTGACTTCCCACTATCACGAACTGAATTATCAGCTTCACCTGAGATCATGGTCACGGTATGAGCCCCATGAGAACATAACTCACAGTAGCTCACCTAATGTATCTTAGTCTGGAAGTGGTGGCCATGACGAAGCATGGAATGCAGCTCCAGATACGGCGTATGACTTTGAAGAGCCAACGGAATTGCTTTCGAAGCCAGATGAAAGAGCTGAGAGCACTGAAGCCGAATTGCAGTCAGAACTCGATAGCTTGATTGATACCAATAAGAATAGTACATTGGAGGATCGCTTGAAAAAATTGGAAGAGCAACAGAAAAGGCTTCAACATGAGTTCCAAGGACTAAAGCGCGAGCTTGTGGAGGATAAAGTGCAGATTCACAACACGCGAGACGGCTGAATGTGTATGAACAACCTCTGGTGGGACATGATCTTTGTTCATATATACTCAATTGAACTGGGATATTGCGTATGGCCGCTGATGGCCTCTTTCGTTCTGAACCTCACTCTTGTGAGCGAAGTCTCGGCCAAGCCTCCCACCTCTTTCCCATCGTCTTCGGCAACCCACAATTCGGGACCCCACAGTGCGTCATCGTATGTACATACCGAATCTTGCCCTTCTCCACCCTAAACTGATGACTATCCGGCCACTTGTCCTGCCCCATGTCCAACAGCACATCCACACTGCCCATTTCCTCGTCGATCACATACCTCCTATTCGCCATCGGGACGCCAGACGGCACGCCGACATTGCAGCTGCCATTCGGTCCAGGGTTGCCGTAAAGTCCTCCCTCAAGCCTGACGCACGGCGTACCCCAGGGAACGGTGACATTCGGGTTATTGAACAGATCGAGGTACGCATCGCCTGCTTTCTTTATGGTATCTCGAGTGTCGCGCTCCGCGTCCGGAATAGGTTCCCAGTTCTCATACGCGGTCCAGTACGCTGTGCCCGTGATGTTGAAAAGCCAGTCACCGGGTTTAGTAACTAGCGTATCCACTTTATTGACCTTGTGGTTTGCAAAGCGAAGCTGAGTACCGATGACGTACGGCTCAGCGGTGCTGTTGACCACGATCTCGGTGAAGGTCGCGCAGGCGGTGGTGTCGTAGAGCGAGCGCGTGTGCGTTATAGGAAGTGGTTTGTTGACGATACCGGTTTCGATAGGCACCTTCTTGGTGTTCTCGTAGTAGCCGAGCCAGGTGGAATTGTCGAAGAGGGCGATGAGGCTGTCGCGTTCGCCGGTTAGTTGGGTTGTAAGGTAATCGTTTACGGCGTCCATGAGGCCGGAGCGCGTGCAATGCGCCGAGGCGCACGCACTCAGTGCCAGGGCTAGGATCGTATTTTGAAGCATATTGGAAAACGTGGGCGAAAAGCGAGCTCCAGGTTACGACCACCTGGAGTCGGCGATCGCTCTTTTATCTGAGGCGTATACATCGAGGTCCCAGAAGAACGATATTGTGAGGCGGGGGTTCGTGATCTGAAAAGCCGTTCTTCCATTTCCGAGAGCGCGTTCGAGGGGATTCGACGTGTAAGGGTAGCTGATCAATTAATGTGGTCAATATGCGGCTGAAGTGCAAAGGTGGTACCTGTGGAATAGCAGGGGTGCCCCACATGAAGATAGAGTGCTTCATAGATGCCGACGCAGATCCCCGTTTTCGTCGCTAAAAGGAGGATGTAAAACTTTCCTATACATTCGAAGCCAGCTTTTTGTAGCAGCAGATTGGGGTTCTGTTGTCCGAATGCAGCGCATTCGGGGTTGCCGCAACTCTTTTTCATCTAATCAAGGACCAAAGCAGTCGGCGGAGTCTATGCGAAGCTTGTTCCGAGCATATTTGTGTACCGAGTGCGATTTGGCGTTCAATGACATCGATCCTGGACTGTTTGCACTTACACCTGCTGGTAGTCGGCGGGGGAGACGAAACGCCTGTCTCTTCAAATAACTGAAGGTACTCAACTTTGCTCCCTTGACGTACGCAACTATGACGGTAGCTTCACATGATGCGAGTGACATTGACTGCATGTGCATGATCAATGGACTGCCCCAGGTGATGGCAAGGAGGAGGAGAAGTGCGCAAGCTTCACGCGGGAAAAGTGAGATTGAAAGCTTAGTCAGCTAGCGTGAAACAACTTCCACACTACTGGATGAATCTACTAGGCACCCACAACCTGGATGAAGTAGGCTAGATCGCAATGGCATCGAGAAGCCATGAGACTATGGTCCCCAAAAAAGGCAATGATGGTAGACTCGTATTAGCAGGACAGTGACCGCCAATCAACAATAAGAATGGCATCAGTCAGCATATCGATTCCCAGACCCGAGTCACCAGGATCAATGAGTCAAAACCGCGCCACGCCACATTCAGTATATCACCATCACTCCCTTCACTCATCCTGCCTTTCGTGAAAATAACCTCGAAACATTACTATATCACCCCAGATGGCAGAACTTAGCTACACATCACCCGCGTCGCGCCTGGCATACGTTCGAACAACCTCCCATATCCCCCAGCGAGATTGGGAGTTCGAACGTTTCATGAGCAACATCCGTCAAACTACCCAGGAAGCTATCGAAAATGGCTCCCCGCGACATCGGTTCCTCATCGGCGCCGCCACAGATACTGACAGCCACGTGCTCGATTGTCTCATCGAGCAAATACCGAATCGTACGCCAGCGGGCCTCGGCGACTTTCCCGACCGTTACAGTTTCCAGAACATGGCGCGCTCCGATATCGAAGTCCGCGTATCTTCCGAGCGCTCATCCACGAGAGCTGGTAGAGCGTTGCTGAAGCGCTGTGCAGACGAAGGTATCGCGACGGCGATCTGCGGTGCCACGGACGAAGACTGCGATCAGATATTGTTGGAAGAATCCGACTACCTCATCGACTGTCTCTCCGCAAGCGTATTACGCTGCAATTACGGCTCATGGTTCTACGACCACGTACGAACCGGCACCCCACAAGATAACATGCTAACGAACCCAAAATACGAAAAGTGGCAACTCGACTACACCAGGAGACGACTGCGAGACCGATACAGAGGGTATGGCTGGAGAGCGAGCTCTGGCTGTTGGCATGGGAACGGGCAGTGGAAATGCCCTGTTTGCGGCGGAAAGTGCAAGCGAGGAAAGCCGTGTACGGGCGAGCCGACGCCAGGGTGGGAAGGGAGAACTGGACAGAGGATTGCAAAGGCCAAGGAGGAGAGAGAGCAGGAAGCTTTGAGTTTGAAGAAGCCGGGTAGTGATGAGTGGAGGAAGTTGACGAGTGAGGAGATTATCTCGAGTATGAGACCTGGGCTTGTGAAGGGAAAATGGCATAGTGTCGATACTTTCAGCGGCGAGTGAAGGGTTCGGCGGATATAAAGGAGGATCCTTGGTAATTCAGGCTCTATGATGGGTGTGACTCTGACACGTCGCCTTTGTGAGTCTTTCGAATGTCCGCTCGCCTAAAGCATCGTGGACGCACTCGATCCATATTACGCGGAGAAGTGCATCCCGCGCGTCGCTCCAGTTACTCCTCAGGCAAGGGTTTACCGCCTTCCACTGTTTCACCAGCCACGCCTCGTGGGATTCTAGCGCAGTCATTGCGCTTACTAGTAGGACCCACATCTTCAGTGTTCTCCCAACCTGCCCACCATCCCACTTTGCATCCTCGAACGCCTTTCTAATTTTCCCAGCCAGATACACAAAGGAGATGTTCTTCCCCGGCGTCTTGAACGTTGTCGTCAATAAAGCTAGCATTCCTAATCTCAGACACTCCGCCATTGGATCCTCAAGCATATCCGCAAGACGCAATAAACGCGCTTGTATGGAGCCGAGAATCGCTTGGAAGGCATCACTCGTCCAGCGTAATCCTTTACGCACATTCGCGTTCGTGGAGATCATGACGTATTGCAGGTCGTGAAACACGGTGACCAGCCGGGCGTCCGTACAGTATATAGATAAAAGGTTGGCATCTTGGGCTGCGAGTTTTTCTGCTGGCGTGAAGGCAGATGTCCAGAGAATGGTGAGGGGGAGGAAGTATGGCTTCTCACCGGAGCTGAGGGTACGTGAGAGGTCGATGCTGCCGGGGTCAGTGTTTCATACACGATAATTGTCGGAAATGAGGTGCGTACCGATCAAGCTTAAAATGAAGCTTTGGTCTCGCCTTCAAGAACTGCTGACCACCTCTCAACTGCACGATCTTCTGCAGGCCAGCCACGTGCGCACCTGCGGCTCCATAGTCCCCAAACACTGCCGCTAACATAGCAAGAGTAAGCACAACGTACAACGTTGAGTCCTTGAAATGTGCATTCTCTTCATTCAGCCTCTCGTTCAGCAGCTTGATGGTCTGCTTCAAATGGAAGATTGTCGTCTTGCCGGGACGCTGTTGTCCGTGGGAGATGAAATCATTCATCACGGAGCAGGCGAGGAGAATAGCCTGGAGGAATGTGGCGTCGTGGAAGAGCCACTGGAAGCTTTCGGTCTCTACGTAGTCAAATTTGACGCATTGCTTGAGGGGAGATAGTGCCTGTTCCAGGCTGTTGTGGGCAAACACTAACCTCAATCAGCAACATAAAGTACACGACGCAGCAGCGACAGGAATACTTACTTTTGAACAGCTGTTTGCGGAACTCAGGTCCAACGTCTGAGGCCCATCGAACGAGATCCCAGTCGCCGGGCGGTGCTGGTGGCAGGGTTGTGTACACATCGAGTTCTCTCCTTGCCACAGCATTCCCTTGGTCGGGCTCTCTGGGTAATTGAACGACGCCCACTCTGTTTGAAGCTACTTCACTATTTGTTTGCGTTCTAGGGTTCTCCCTTCCCAACGCCTTGCGCTTTTGCTCTCGGCGAGAGCGACGCGAGTCCTCACGCTTGTTCTTACCTTGCATGCAACGGCTGCGGATACGAGCTCGATCTGTGGCACTGGGAGCCCCGGATACGTGACCGGGTACGAACTCGAATGTTACCATGCTGTTGGAGGATTCCAGACCAGAATGAATGCCACTTCGGGATGAGCTCTGGAGCGAGAGCGGTGTGATTGGCGGAAGGGCATTTACGATGGGCAGAGACGGAAGCGAAGGCGGCCACAGCGCAATTTAAGCAATCTGAGCCTCATTCTCGGAAGTCAAAGTCCTCCGATGATAAACCGGACGAAGAAAGGATGGTATAAAGGCGATGGGGGAGCGGTGTCGCGACGACCTGTGACACGGATCCTTTTTGCACGTCTGGTCTCGCTTGCTCGCCGTAGCTGAGCTAATGGACCACATTGATGCCCGTTTCAGGTTAGACCGAACCGCTTCCCCGACAAAACGGTTGCCAGAGGGTGGATCTTCCCCGGCATCGACGCGTCGCCATGCACGCCTCTCCGGTGCTTGGACATCTTCTTAATCACGCTGTTGACTAACTCCAGAGCCAAAGTGGTCGGCGTACAATTCGTCCGCATCAAGGCTCCTTGGAGTACAAAATGGCCCTGCAACGCCATCGTCTGTACCCTCCCTCTTCTCTACTGTTCATCTGGGACAGGCCTTCTTTGACACATTGACTACCGTGTTCCTATTACAACTATTTTACTTTCCAATACCATTTACTTTTCGACGTCTGCTTCCATCCGTTGGGAAGCTGGTGCTGATCTACTACCATCTTCTTCATCATTAGCTTTCCACTAATAACTTCCCACACATCATGTCCTCCCTAACCCTTCCCCCAAAACGCAACGAGCTCGCCCGCCTGATCAAAATGTCTCGTTCAAAACAGCTACCCTACGACCCCTCAACGACCCCTTCTCTTGCCGGCAAAACGGCGCTCATTACAGGAGCAAACTCCGGCTTCGGCCTCGCAACAGCCACCATTCTTCCCAACCTCGGCCTCTCCCACCTCATCATCGGCGTCCGCTCTATCGCCAAAGGTGAAGAAGCCATGGCATCTATACAAAAAGCCCATCCAAATCTCAAGATCGATATATGGCAACTCGACATGCTCTCCTACAAATCCGTGCAAGCATTCGCCCGTCGCTGCAATACGCGGGAACACATCGACATCGCCATCCTCAACGCGGGACTAAGCAAAATAGAATTCTCTACATCTGCAGAGACAGGCCACGAAGAAGTAATTCAAGTGAACTACCTCTCCACTGCTCTCCTCGCCATCCTGCTTCTTCCCGTGCTCAAACCCCGTCGCGCAGGCGAGGAACCCGGACATCTCACAATCGCCGGCTCGGCACTCGGTCACAACGCCAAATTCCCGGAGCGCACCGCCAATCCCCTCCTCCCTGCCTTCGACAAAGAATGGGCCGGCTTCGCCGCAGGAAACGAGCGCTACTCGGTCTCCAAAACGCTCGTCATGATGCTCGTCACCACACTTTCCTCGCACGTCTCCGCAGATCAAGTCATCATTACGAACGTGGACCCCGGGTTCAGCGGAGACACGCGGTTCTCGCGGGCAGCG
Organism: Pseudomonodictys pantanalensis; assembly: GCA_019022785.1. Taxonomy (NCBI): domain Eukaryota; kingdom Fungi; phylum Ascomycota; class Dothideomycetes; order Pleosporales; family Parabambusicolaceae; genus Pseudomonodictys; species Pseudomonodictys pantanalensis. Next base: position 16,507 of record JAFHBV010000286.1, read on the forward strand.
ACGGGTAGCTTTGCGGTGAGGATGGCGTTGGGGTTTATGCATTGGTTGATGGGACGCACGGCGGAGCAGGGAGCGTGGACGTATGTTGATACGACGGTGATGAGGGGCAAGGAGACGCATGGGAGTTATCTTGCGAACTGGGAGGTTTGGCCGTAAGTAGTACGAAAGAGTGGGGTCGGTTCTGAATGTGTGCTAATCTGTGCTAGGGTTCATCCCGTGATGTATACCGAGGAGGGGAAGACGATCATGCAGAGGTTGTGGGATGAGACTATTAAAGAGCAGGAACCATTTGGCGTGAAGGAGGCGCTGGATGCTATGCAGAAGCTTTGATGGAAGAAGATTCGAGTGCCTGATCGTCGGTCAATGCTTTTTTCTTGTCGCTCACTCGAGCGTCTGGTACCTGAGATATTTCGCTAAAGTTGGATTACCATCCTTGATATTATCCCATACATTAATACTAGATTATCTTCCGCTTATTGGCATCATAAGTCCTTGTCCACCACCACTCGTTATTCCTAATTTCTTCCTCATCCGGCCTGTACTCCTTCATATACACCGCCCTGATCAAACTGTGACAGGGAACAGTGTCCATCAAGGCCTCTGCCATCATTAACTCGCCCGGTTCAAGCTTCGTCTTCTTCTGGAGCTGCGCACGGAGCATGTTCAGGTCTTTGGGGCGCAACAGCCACCGCACAGTCATTATGCCCTACACCTTGAGCTTGGGTACTTGACCAACCCATGGGTCGGGGTCTTCTGCACCCTTGACTATAACGTAGCCGTCCGCCTCTGGGTGGTAATGCGGGAATATGGGCGGACTAGATTCATGCCAGATGTTGTCTCGAAGGAAGATAGATGTAATTACCCTTTAGAATTGTTGTACTGTGCTGTGATCTCTTCACCGGCTTTGATGTCGCGATTCGCCCTCAACATGCACTCTCTCTTCTGCTTGCCCTCGTAGTACCGGAATTCGGCATTGGCTAGTTTGCCCGGGGGCATGACATGTCCTCGTTGCCTGGGGCTTCGTTGGTGAAAACGACGCCGTCTCTCGCGCAGGGTATGCCATGATCTAAATCAGAGTCAGCACATAATATCTTGTCCTCACGGAGGGATTGATGCACACCTTTCAAGATTTCAAAATCATTGACACACGACTCGTCCGAATTAGCAATGACTTCTCCGGGGATAAATCTAATGATGCTCCTTGCGGCGATATCCTTTTTGGCAAACAACCCCATCCCGGCGATCGGGATGGTGCTTGTATTGATCTCGAGCTCCGGTAAGACATCGCTCACATCACCACAACCATCCGAACACGCGCAAACTTCTTGACATGTGCGATACGATTGGAAGCACGGACAGTTCTCGGCGCAGGGCCTGGTGACTGCGCATTCACAGGGAGGAAACTGATGGCCGGCAGGTACATGTGACCATAATTCGCTCTGCTAGGCTGACACGCACTTTGTGAGTCCTCGTCCGGGCTAAAGATTGCAGTACACATGTGCACGACGCTGCAAGCACTGTAAAATAAAAGTGAGGCTCAACGGCTTCCCAACGCCACGAATTACACTACACCAGTTGCCCGTCCATACAAAAGCGTCGCCAGTTTTGCCCTTCCAGACTGTAGGCAGACACTAAAGTCCCTCCTCCGCGCTAGAGATTGCAGTGCACAGGTGTGCTGCGGGTGCCGCAGCGCATGATGGTCCGCAAATGGCATGAGGGGCAACAAGGTGTTTTGCCTTGAAGACATGTACATGTCGAGCGTTCACATTCCCCTTCGCATGAGAACCCTGTGTAATGTGCGGTTTCGAGGGCTTCGCCAACATTTGGGTATATCTTCTTCAGTGCCTTGAGGGCTGCTTAGGGTGATTTTGGTTTGGCGTTTAGCTTGCTTGCGGATTCTCTAGCGGCTCTCGGACCGGAACTGCTGCTGGGTGTCGCAGACGAGGGTGTCGCAAATGACGATGTACGCCAGGCTCTTGAAGCCCGTGTTGCTTGAGATGAGGCAGGCGTCAGCTCTACTTTGGGCAGTGCTTTCAGTCCCGCGCGCTCTGGAGGCATGATGGGGTTTCGCGCGATGATCTGGGTTATTGAAGATTCTTATTGATATGGACTGGTTACCCATTGGGAGGAGTTGAATGTCGGCAATGTTTGTGGTATAGGTGATTGGGAATCTGGGATGCCACAGTTTGAGGTGACGAAACCAATGAAAGTGTTGTCGTAGACTTCAAGATCAATGGAAAGTTCCGAAAAATTAAGTTTCGTAAGCGAATTCGTTCTGGGGAGACATTTCTTCAGTACTATTGACTATACCAACTCGGGACACATAGCCCGCAGCTATGAGGTGCCCTGTGACCGTCTCAGACGAACAATGCGTAGGCGGTCCTCAATAGATGCAGCGCCAAAATCGTCTTCACCGCGTTCCCAGCATGACTACGCAACATTTGTGAGCGGGAAATGTCTATGCCCTAGTCCAGGTCTCCAGGTCTCCACTCAGCCGTCCGTCTTCCTCTCCCATTCCTCCCAAACCTCACGGTATTCCGTCCCTTTATCATCTACAACACTCTGACCCCGATGTATCATGTCGAGCATTTTGCCCTGATAGCTTGCAACAACGCCACTTCCCGGCCCGTCCTTATCAATGAGCTTGCGCTCGTCTGGCTCGATAACGTTGACGTAATACGGGTCCTTGAAAGCGTTCCTGAATTGCTCTAGCGATGGGACGAGAAACATGGCAATGCCGTCGAATTCTATGGGCTCGGTGGGCAAGTCGCCGTTGCTTATAGCGTTCGGCGCGGAGGAGTCGGCAGCGCTAGGCACCATTTTGCCAGAAACGTGGACCTGAGTGGTGTCAGAGCTGGTTTGAGATAAGAGGTAGAAAATAGTGAAAGAGTAGGAGGCAAATACCTGCTGGTACCGCCTGATGCCGTGCTTCTCAGCCCATGGGATAACCTTGGGTGCGTGGACGTTCTCCCAGTGGTCGTAGAATTGCGCTGCTGTCAGGCTGCGCTTTCGTCTGATGTAGGTTAGGATCTGAATGCAGTCTTTCTCTGCAGTGTCAGCCATCGTTGAGACTGCGCCAGTCTGAGTGTCTTCATTCACACCCATCTTCTCGTAGTTCTTGTATGGTGCGCCATCGTAAATGCCATCGTCGATGGCGGTGGTGGACGGAATAGCGTACCCGCGGCATTTGCGGCGCGGGCCTCAGGAGTTTAGTGGCTTAACTCCTCAGCCAAGACATCAACTCCGACGGCGCGGGGTCCTTGGTGATAGGCGGAACGCGCAAAGGAGAATTTCCCATCAGTGGGCTTGGTGTGTTGAGGGTTGATGAGTGAGGAGCCTTGGGAGCGGTAGGCCCGATGACGCGCTTCCATCCTCGGCGAACGCGCTTCGGCAACACCAGAAGCAGGCACGCCGCCCCAACAGGCGAACCTCTCGACACCGAGCCAAATTCTCAGTTCCATCATCGCCATCAGCAATGGTGATATCCATCTGTCCTCCAAATTTCGACGCTGCAGATATGGCGTGCTCCCAAAATTGTGCAGACTCCCGCTTCGATAGGGGCCAATACGATAATCCCCTGTCCGCCCTGCTGCAATAACCCCCGGTGATATATATCGAATTCAGGGGATCACGGTCGCGAATCCACCAACCTGGGTACTCGCACCACTATGAACTTCTATTCTTATATCAAGATGATTGGTACCTCTGTGGCCGTTCGTTCCTCGATCGCTTTTTTACAGGATGAAGCCGTCGATTATTGCCTTCGCCGCTCACCTCGGCATTGTTGTGCACGCCAGCGGACTTGGCCAACATGGACGCGCAATAACTTCATCACAAATTCCCGCAAACGCGACATATGACTTCGTGATCGCAGGAGGGGGTATCGCTGGCCTGACCGTAGCCGATCGACTGACCGAGAACCCCAATGGTATCTCATTTCCATCAACCCTTCATGGACAACTACTGAGCGAGACTGCAGTAACTGTCCTTGTCATCGAGTATGGCCCTTTCGACCAGCGAGAAGACAGTGTCATGGTACCTGGAGCATACTTCCCCGTTCCATACCTCTGGCTGCCACTTATGAGCACCCCGCAAACAGCGCTGGGTGGTACATCCTACAGCGTACCATGCGGACGCGTTGTAGGCGGTGGATCAGTTGTGAATGCTATGTTTTTTCATCGCTGCAGCGCTTATGACTACGATGTGTGGACTGAACTTGGAGCGAAGGGATGGGGTTGGCGAGATCTGCTACCATATTTCAAAAAGGTAAGGCATCGCGACAGCAGCACTATTGGAGGCCCGGTGTGTTGATTGGAGTAGAGCGAGACGTTCAATCGACCAGATCCGGCGTATGCCGCAGCTCACAACATCACTTGGGATGATTCGGTTCACGGATTCAGTGGTCCTGTGCCTGTGACTATCGCTCCCTATGATTACCCGGGTGATGGTGAGTGCACTCAGGACGACTATGCACCTCGAAAACGATTGACGGAGAAAAGCGAACTTCTACAACGCAGCCTACAGACTTGGCATCAAGTCTGTTGAGGATCCAAGCGGTGGCGACGCAACAGGCATGTTTTGGCTGCAGCGCTCGGTAGACGCTAGAACACAGACACGCTCATCCGCTCGGGTGAACCATTATGATCGCGTCGCCGCACAGCGACCGAATTACCACATCCTACCCAGCACCGCTGTCGCAAGAGTGCTCTTTGACAAGAAGATAGCAGTAGGCGTTGAGTACATCAACACGACTAGCAAAGTCAAGAGCACAGTTCTTGCGAAGAATGAGGTCATCGTAGCCGCTGGCTCTGTTCACTCTCCCCAGCTCCTTCAGCTCTCGGGGATCGGAGATGCAGCATACCTAAAAAGTTTTGGCATTAAACCCGTCGTTGATTTGCCGGGTGTCGGACAGAATCTGCAGGATCATCTGGTGCTCTACGTATCCTACAACTGTACAGCTGCCTTCCTTCAGCCCCTTTCCGCCCCAAATCACTGACCACGGTCCAGACACTTCCAATTTCTTCCCCAATGGCGGTTCCCTGCAAACCAACGCCACCTACGCGTCAGAGCAACGAGCTCTCTACGACGCCCAGAAACCCAGCGCCTACGATCTCACAGCCACTAGCGCTAACTTGTTCATCCAGCTTCCACTCTCCAACTACACGAATGCCTCTTCCTCGATTGTTGCGCTCGCGAAATCTCAAAACGCATCCGCCTTACTTGGTGGCAATCCGAGTCCCAGCGTCCTTGAAGGCTATAAGAAACAGCGCAAGCTCATCATCGATAACATCAATCGCGCTGCCGTAGGCGACATGCATTGGAACACTGGCCCCCAGACCAGCCTGTACATGACCCGCCCGCTCAGCCGCGGATCCATCAAGATCAACGGCACCGATATCCTGACGGATCCGCTGATCGACTTCGGCGCCATCACAGACCCCACAGACCTTGAGATGCTGCTCGCCATCTACCTGAAGAACAGAGAGCTCATGGCTACGCCTGAGATCGCTGTCTTGGGGCCTATCGAGACGGCGCCTGCGCCTGGCATCCCTGCTACGGATAGAAAGGCCATCAAGGAGGCTCTCAAGAAAGGGTTGACGCCGAGTAATGCGCATCAGTGCTGCACGAATGCCATGATGAAGAGGGAGGATGGCGGGGTGGTGGATCCTGAGAACAGAGTATACGGAACGGAGAGGTTGAGTGTGGTGGATGCGAGTGTGTGGCCGATCATCGTGCCGGGCGGTCCGCAAGCAAGTGTCTATGCAGGTGCTGAGAAGGTATGTATAAGAACCAGATTGGAGGGGACGCGATGCTGATTGTGTAGGCTGTCGATCTTATCAAGGCCCGTCACGGACTGCTGTAAAGGCTTGCTTGCATTGTTGGTTCCTTCCCACATGAAACAGCTGTGTATAGATCTAATCGTCTAACAGCTTCTATATGCAGTCTGGGATCAGCTCACAATTTTCGTTTCTTACAGAGTGAAGAAAAAAAGTGATCCTGCAAGGACATGGACGTGTAGCTGTTCGCTTATCGTCCCACGTGACCCACGATTCACAACGGTGCGTAAAAAAGTAGGCACAACCGTGACATCCCAGCGGCGCCACCACAACACCAAAACTGAACATAAAAAAAGACAAAAAATTCTTGCATCGGCCGGGAATCGAACCCGGGGCTAGCCGAAACTCAATGGCAACGGCTAATTTTACCACTAAACCACCGATGCGCTCTAACATTATTTTAAACAAAAATGTCTTAGACAATATATAACAGCTGTATTTAAATTTACGGACTCGATTCTAGACTTTCCGATCTCCGACTTACGGCTCTCACTTATCAAATGTCGCCCCCCAGAATCGTGGAGGACCGCCGTCACGTGCGTCAGCCCAACAAATCCCCGCCAATTAGCTATTAATCCGTGACACGCTCACGTAACGAATATATAGTTGCATATGACCTAGTTTCGTGCTTCTCATTTCTTGGCTTCGATTTCCGCTTTGAGGGATCCACCCCAAGGCGGCCCACGCTGTGTTCATTAAGCCTTCACCTTGTATAAGCTCACGGGTTCCTGATTCCCATTACTGTCACTCCTAGGTATTCACTCACTATTAGCGCCGCGAGCGAGGCCAGATTTGTAGGAAGCCTTAACGTAATTGGCTCGTGTCCCGCTACTAGTAACGGGACAACTGACACACTGATGCCAGAATGCGAGACTATGGAGGTTATTCGAATAAGCAGGGCAGTCGTTTGCCCTAATTCAACTCAGATAAAACACAGTATCAAGTCCAGACTATCTATACACTGCTAGGCCGTCGTATCAAACCCATACTTTGGCCTATCTTCCAACTTAGAGCCTGTGCAATCCAAAAAATTATAAGTGAATTCGATTACTGCACAAGCACTCAATATTAATAACTCTCTATGCACCAACTTGTATGACATTTCGTTTTTAATTTTTGTGAACTTGTATCTCTTAAAGCTCACTCAGTCTCGACACTTCGCTTGTATAGCAGATTCGCCTTGCGACGGCAACGAGGAAGCCGCCTACAGCTATTCTTAGAAGGGAGTAGCCGTTTCTATTCCCTAATAAAAGATGGAATTGTTCTAGGCAGTATCCCTTAGAAAGGTTCCGATTCAGCAGTTCCACAGTACACATCCCGCAGCATCGCACGTCCTTTGCAAAGCCTCACTGTTTTAGAGTGCACCCTTATAGGTGTGTTGCTCTGCATTTAAGCTCCAAGGCTCCAGTATCACGCTCCCCGTCTCTACCTGTAAGTTACTACCTCTTATTTTCATTCTTTCCTTTTTCACCCAGAACCTCTTATAACGATTCTCCGTGGCCAAGACGTCATCGAAACTTTCCGCTATGCAGGAAGATGATGCCTTCGAATTACTTCTCACCGATCCTAACTTCGATCCCGACATCTTCGCTGCCGGTGGAGGTGACCAGACAGGCACGATCGAACCCTCCGAGCCATATAATACCAAGCTTCTCAAGAAATACTGGGCGCGGTATGCTGCCAAGGTCCCGACTTACGAGACGAAAAACTACTTGCGTCTCCTCTATCACTGAAACATATCAAAGGGTATACGCTTTAGCGAATAAACACAGGTATTAGAAGAATGACTTATTCTAAAGTAAAGGCTTAACTGTAAATATAGTCTTTAAAGACTTTTAATACTTAAGACATTATGTAAGAGTATAGTGGGCTCTAACCGCGGATATACCTTCGGATAGCTTCACAAGCCCATCCTAACAGAGGAACATGTTCACTTTGTGTATTAATTAGGCCTGGTTGATATCTCATCGCGGATTGATTCAGGATATGCATCTGAGGAAGACAGTTCTTAGGATGTTCAGATAGAATGTATTGTATACGTCTAGATACTGGATCTTAAGTATTTTTAACTCATTACTGCTGGAACAGTGACGATGAGTTACTTCTATAATTACAGGATTTATTCGGACTAACCCCCCGGTTGCAGATAATACAGATCCTTCAGAGATAATTCCAGTAGTGATGATTTGCGCATGTATCGGCTTGTTTGTAGCAAATGCCGGGCTCCGGCGCCGGCTTCACATCTCCTTTCTTCCAGTACACCCGGCAATCCTTGACCATAGGATTATAGTTATTGGGGTAGTTAAAATCTTCCATATCGCTAGGATCGATCCATATTATCTGGTCAACCTGGTCACCAATCATTATTTCGTCCAGTTCAACATCGTAGAATATGCTGTCAACCCTCGGCTGGACGCTGTGCCGCATGATGAGGAAAACGGTGCCTTTGGCGCGCTGTGCATATACTCTCGAGAAGTCACTCCAGAATTGAAGTTCTCTGTTCCATGTAGCTTTTTCGTATTTGGTGATGTCGACAAAGTCCTTATCTTGCCAGACCGAACCAGCGTGGTCAAGGCCCTTTCTTTCACCCCAGGCTTCGATCTCTCTCCATTCGGTTTCGTCTCGGTGGTGGGTAAAAAAGATAGCTTTGTTCTTCCGTGGGTGACCGGGTTTTATTTTAGCTGCCATCTCCTCGATAGGGGGAAGCGGGGGCATTGCGCGTGGCCAAAGTCCAGACGGAGCTTGGAAGAGTGGAGATGCGATAACAGAGGAGAGTAGCAGCAAGATGCTGAAGAATGCGTTGCGTGCCCACATGTTTAAGTCGTGCTCGCGGTATTCTTTATAAGGAGGGAATAGCGATGGTTGTAATTGAGAATAACGACTAATAGACTAATAGATTGATGTATTTGTATAGAAGCTTGATCAATTCATTCTAGGCATCGAGCGAAACCCCACCCTTTTATGGCAGGAATTTTGGTAGGTCCTCACCCAACGCACGCCTTCTTCAAAGTAAGTAAGTTAGTATGTGTTGGCCAAGAACGGGCGCTAACTGATGTAATACGGTACTTGGCGTAATGTTGCCCCATATACTACTAATTCCAATACGCTACAACTGATGTGGCTTTGCGTCGGAAATGCACCGAAATACCACTATTTAAGCCTAGCGTCCGACTTAAGGGGGATCGGGTAGGCGTTGGCGCACGAGCCAAGGGCGTGGATAAATCACATTTCTAATCCACGTTTAGGCTACGAGCGGTCAGCGAAGGATCGTAGTGGGCAGCGGTAAGCTGGAGCAGGGAGGTGTTAGGAGCTTGTGGGTAGGTGGTTAACGGCTGGCTTACACAAGGTTGACCAGCGAGTTTGGGGATCGCGGTGTGTGCTAAGGATGAGAAAGAGAATCTTCATTTAGTATAGTTTTGCAGCAGCACTGCAAAGCGTCATGATATCATACTTTTCTTTCCGTTCTTTCTTTATTCTCACTAGAAGTTATCCGTACCAGTCAATAGAGTATCTCCTCGTGCTTGCATTTTCGCATTGCCTAGTTGCTGTAAAAATCTGTGCAGTCCGACGGTGAAGGCAGAAATTTAGGGGCCACGGGTTACGGACGAATCTGCCTTCGCCGACCAGCACCGCCCACAAAGTCCGAGGCGGAACGGACGCCCGAGATTGGCTGATGAGAGCTTACCATTGTAGCATTATCCAGATAGATACAATGGGCTTTTGCTCTTCTAAGAGTTAAATCGGTCACAAAGATAGAGATTTACCAATGTCGCCGGCTTTACTGTGAACGGAGCGGTAGCCCCTGAGCGATTCCTGCGTGCATATAAACCTAGGGAGGTAACCCTCTTCATCAAGTCGAAGATTTGCACATCATTAAGATTCGTCCTTTTCTTTTTTTCCCTTTCGCTGCAACTCAATCAATACGCCTGTTTGATAAGGACTTATCGATTCATTCAACTCCAAGCTAATATGTATCTGAAATTCTCGTCTCTTGCGTTATTGTTCGCCACTACCGCCCAAGCATGGTTCGGTGAGTTGCCCTGTGCAATAACCTCAATATAAGGCCATGCTAATAATACAAAAGTTGCTGTCCTCGATAACGGCACAAAAGAATGCAGGGCCAGCCCAGACGGCGTCACGAGGTTGCGCTTACTCGCTGGGGATAGACGCAACACCGATTGCCATAGATTCCTAAGCGATATGCCTGGTGTAGAGTGCGAGCAGCACATACACGCCCCCGGCCAAGACTGGCAACACCAAACGCGGTGTGACAATTCGGAGTTTATTCCGAGGGCTGGTACATACGATCCAGAGGAAAAGACAGTCTCCTGCGAGTTTTTCTATTCATCCGACTGTAATCCCAACAGCCGTCTTGAATTGAATTCGGATACCTGCGCTCATGTCGAAGAATTCCCGATACCGATTGGCTCATTTCTATGCACAGTAAGTTCAAGCTTTTACGCACCTTTACTTGCTCTCTGTGACGAAAACTAACGCAGATTTTACATTTAGGATATCTCGAACTTAAATACTGGATCCTAATTCTGCTTAAGGCTTGGAATTTAGGACTGGGGCTAGGATTATGACGATGTAACTAGGCTACATTTAAGGATGCTAAAGGAGGATCAGTAATTTAAGCCATGTCTTTTATTATAGAAGCCGACCGGAGACAAAGCTTCGGAAGGTAGATAGTAAGACATCATTAAAAAGACTACAAGAAGACCGCGATGGCACAGCATGCCTAAATTTTGTACACTTCTGGTGGCCTCGGAGGGCAATCCAGAATTGGAAACTTCCTTCTTCTCAAGTGAAACACGGCTTGACGAGGTGGATTCTATTTGGGAAAAGGTGCGTTCTATCGGCGGTTGAAAATTTCCCACGGCTTTCTTGTGTATAGTCTCGAACCTCCTCAAGATCTTTATCCATCCTGACCGACGATGAAAAACAATTCCCACCCACTAAATCGAAAGCCTTGCCATCCTAATCTGCGTAACTGGTCCTTTATACACCTTTCTCCCCTCCACAGCATACATGACCAAGCTCAAGATAACCACACTCACGAACAGCACCACACTCCAATTAAAGTTCTTCGCCGTGACCGTCGTCGACCCGGGCCAAAAACTCCAATAGAAGGCGAAAACTGTGTACGCCAGCCCAATGCCATTGATCAGCGGACCCCATCGCCCCAGACTCCAGCGAGCGGTAGGCACCAGATCCGGAGACCGGATCCGTCGATACAGAATGCACGAGAGCGAACAAGAATAAGTGAACATGAGCGAAACGACTTGCAGTGATATGATAGCGCTGAACGCCGTTTCAGACCCAATGTTGATGAGCGATAGGAGGAAGGCGATTATGCAGCTCAGCAGTACCGCATTCGCGGGAATTTCCTTCCCGCGGTCTACTCTTGCGATCCAGTTTGAGAACGGCAAGCCCTTGTCGCGCGCGAAAGCGAATGTCTGGCGTGCCGTGGAGGCACCGAAGTTAACGTTTGCGGCGATCACGATGAGCAAAACGATGACAGTGAGCGCATTGACACCCGCGACGCTAACGGCGGATTTGAATACGTAGATGAAGGGGTATCCGGATGAATCATTGATGGCAGCGTCAAGATCGTCGATCGCAAAGAGATAGGTGATGAGGAAGACGAGGGCCATAAGGCTGTTGCCAATGTAGGACCAGAAGAGGCACATGGGAACGTAGCGGCCGGCGTCGCGGACTTCTTCGGCCATGTGCGCCGTTGCGTCGGAGCCTGTTGATTATCAGACTCGCGATAAAATTAGAAGAAGGAGGGGAAGGACGTACCGAGAACAGAGTAGATAGAAGATATCTGGCCGACCATAAGCGACAAACCCATTGTCGGCCATCCACCACCGTTGTTGAACTCGGTGAACACCGCCCTGGGAGTGTTGTGCGGAGCCATAGCCCAGAGAGTTACCACGACAGCAAAGAAGGCTATAACGTGCAGTAACATGAGCCCATTCTGAATCCGCGGCCAAAGGTCGTGACCCCAGATGTTGAAGATGTAGAGGACAAGAATCATGGCCACCGCGAAGAGCGTGCCTTGCCATCTCTGCGAGTCGTAGTTTGGATAGTTAACCACCAGAAGAGCTTGCGTAATTGTGCCGGCCAAGAAGCAATCGGCCGCGTTGCCCGCTTGCCAGGAGAGCGTGGACATCCAACCCACAACGTACGAAAGAAACTGCTGATACTCGGGAGGCGCAAATTCGGACACCCAGTGGTATTGCCCGCCAGAAATCGGTGCCCTTGAGCAATGTCAGAATATACAAACACCTATAGCTAGTGGGTACGCTTACATGGAAGCCATCTCGGCGAGACTCATCTCCACGAATGTGAATCCTGCCAATGTCCACATGTAGCTCCAGAAAAGTCCTGCAAGACCTCCGTTCTCGAGACCCTCGGTGTTAGCGATCATGAGGTACTCCCATATCGCAGTGAGGACGACGGCGAAACTCAGTGCCGAGAGTGGGCGGTAGCTACGCTACTCGACTAGTCAGAACGAGGCCTTGGATCGGTAGGTTGGATAAAGCTGTTCGCTAGACTGCAACGCACCTTCAACTCTTGCACCTTTCCCATGCGATACATATCCTTCTGATCTGCCTTCGTGAAACCTGGCCGGGGCGGGTTCGCGCGACTGTACACATCGTCTATTGAGTCTCGTTCCAACGACTCAACTTCCACCTCGAATGGCGATTGAGGGTCATGAGAGCCCGTGCCTAGCGACTTGAGTCTCATCTTCTGTGCGTGCATTGTGAGGCGTGTTCAAAGTGCCTAGATGATGTGCGAGAGGTCAGAATGTGTTGCGCACCGTTTAAGTTAGAGTAGGCTGCTTTCACGTGGGGCACGGATAGGCCCGGACCCGAGTGTGCGGTTCAAACAAATGAGGAATGCATCCTCTACTATAATAAAGAAGCCTTATCGCACATGTCGCTTTTATTGGCGAACGGTAAAATCTAGGGCCCAACGCTACGGGCGCGCTCTGCTTTTGGTTAGCTAGAGTGTCCGGAAGGAACCACAGGATCCTCCCTCACCGATGGGACGCATCCATGCAGATAAGAAATACTCAAATATCTCCACTGAGAGAAACCCAACATTTGGGACGGTTCACCACTCTGCTAAATGGAATCTTTTCGGGGCATCTTGTTTCCCATCTTGTTTCCCGGAAGTAGATCAGTACCAGTCGTTAGACTTCGATAGCCGTTCCTGGAGAGTTCATGGCTCGATCCATCGACCCTCTTACCCCAGGCACAAGGGCTTCCAGGGATCCCAAACTCTCTTGCATTCATGCCTAAATTCGAATGCATATCTAACAATCCTTTGAGCTATGCTGCAATGTGGCGACCCGAAATAGGGCGCCACACCGATCGTGAGGCATATGTCCATCTTTCTGATTGGGCACGCAACAACTCTTGTCCCCAAATAGTGTCATTCGGGGGTTTGGCTCCCAACACTTCTTTGTCGCCCTTGCGTGGGTCTACGACCGAGGCACACAGGTCGTTGCGTCTTATCTGCCGAAGGTCGAATGCGCTCTTTGTTTAGACTCCGACGCGCGTTCGCTGTAAGGTGTCGAATGGTTGGTGGATCGCCTGTCCATCATCCAGTCTTGCCTTGCTATTCAAAAGCCGTGCCTTGCGCTGAGGTGGAAACTCTGCTGTTGATCAAATTACCAACGTAGTCCGTAGCAATGCTTCCAACTACAAGAGCTCTGCCCTCTGGCATCACGCCGCCATACACAGCGATCAGTGATCATGACCAGTCGGGTCTGATTGCCATCCTTGCCGGATTTGCCTTGGGATTGGTATTGCTCAGTGCAGGAATCAGGCTGTTTACAACGTGGTACGCAAGCGGTTATCGAGTCCACGACTATACATTCTTTGCTGCTGTAGTAAGTGATGCGCTAGTGTTTTCGAGTTCTGGGAATGACTTGTTCGATAGGTATTTGCGATAATTCAAAGCTCTATTGTATTCTTTGAAATTACCGAGGGGCTGGGGAAAGAGTGGACGGCGTTGGGTGCGCGGCAGATTGATGTGATCGGCAAGGTACGTAGGCGATCCTCTGATGATCCAGTTTACAAGTGAGCTTGAAATAGTTGACAGAAAATTCTGACGTGCACACAGGCAGTACTCGCGAGCGACCTATTCTACTTCGTCGTCTTATTTTGCTCAAAAGCATCGTGCTCCCTCTTTCTCCTCTGGCTTACGCCAATGAAGTGGCACCGAAGGCTTGTCAAGGGTTTGGTGGCTGCGGAGATTATTTGGCTTGTCACGAGTATGTTCGTGGTTGGCTTCACTTGTTTGAGAAGTAGGTGGATTAAGCGCGTTGCACGGTGCGGTGGGATGGTAAGTCGCTATGCATCGTGTACACGTTGGTCTCCATTACTGACACTGAATTAGCTAGCGAGATGGGTGTACATCGGGGTGTTTGATATACTTATTGAATTTGCACTCATACTGACGTGTGCGTATGTCATCTGGGGTCGGCAAATGGCACGAAAGCACAAATATATTGTTGTGGGTGCGTTCGCGTGTCGCTTTCCGTAAGCCAATTTGTTCCAGCCCTTTCTACCATCACATTATCGACTGATTATGAAACTGAAGAAACGTCGTCCTTACAATCATCCGCCTGGTCTTTCTCGCAGAGCCGATCACACCTTCGACGTCCGACGTTTGGACTGCACGAGTAAGCGCCGTCACGCAGCTAGCCGTCGGATGTACAGTCATCACGTGCGTGGTGCCGAATCTGCGCCCGCTGATGCAGTCCTATGAGCCAACGAACAACAGGCAACCGTCTAGGGATCCAGGCATCAAGCTCTCTGAGCGTTCATAAAGATGTTCAAGGAGTTCTAGAGGCTCTAGAGGAAATGGTACAGGAATGTGGCCAAGAAAGGGACCCAAGAGTATGCCGACCCTAGGAAAGTCGGGAGAAAAGACTTTGATGCAACAGAAGGGAAGGACAAGGAGAAGGGCAAATATAAGCCAATAACGAAAGAGACGGATAAGAGATCGAGAAATGATGATAGGGAAACCAATGTGGATGGAGGTGGATTGGACAGTCCACGTGGAGCACAAACAGAGCATTGCTGTACTTCCGGATCAGCAGGGGGTTCTCCAATAAGTGTTCAATGCAGACAGAGAGTGTGTCTTGGGTAGAGACTGGCATATAGTTTCCGTTGCTAAAGAATAAATGTCGATAGCCCCAATGTGCGATTCAATGGGTGCGGGGTGTCGGATGAGCTAGTCCAAGTTGAGCTTAGCGCATCCCCAGAGCCCTCACACCCACCGGCCAGAAACACTTGAGAGGGCCAACACTTGTGCTTCTACCTGAGGCTTGTTGGGAACTTCTACTACTATTTCATTTCTCTGCTTCTTACCCTGCTTCGTCATCCTAATCTTGCCTGGTTCATGGCGTTGCACGTCTCGGGCCCATTTATCAGCAACCGCTTCCGACAAGCTTCCGCGGAACCTGAGTACTTTTCCGCAGTCCAAGGCCGCAACAATGATTTCAATACGATCAAACATTCATTATAGCCGTAGCACTACCCTGAAAGCTTAGTCAACAATCTTGAGGTTAATATGGGAGGTGCGAACACACCCAGGAAGGTATGTATGCCGCTTGCTGTCAACGACTTGCGTTCAGTGGGCTGATATATTAAAAATCCAAAGTCCTGTGATCTCTGCTACCGGCGCAGAATCAAATGCGACAGAGGGAAGCCTCGGTGCTCGCACTGCATCACGTACGAATCCGAGTGCACCTATACGGCGCCCAGTCGCAGAGCCAGACCGAAGGAGCGACGGAATTGTCCGAGGACGGATACTACTATCGATCATGCGCGAGACACGCAACGTCAAGAAGAGCACCCCTTCGGTACCGCATTCCAAACGAGTTTGGCTTCAATCGACGGTGGATTCGCACTAAAAAGCCCAACGCAGAATGTCTCGATGACCCTTCCTCCCCGAGATCATGTCCTGCCCATCGTCAAGATTTATCTCGAAAATTTCAACTCTGTACTGCCATTGTTCCATGATGCTACGCTTCTCCGACTAGTCCACGACTTATACGAGCTTCCAACCAGGCAACGCGACCCAGTGGCATGGGCTGCTATCAACATAGTTCTGGCCCTTGCCTACCGCAGCTCTCTCGAAGACAGTCTCAACTCCGATCTTTCCGTTGACTATCTCAGAAAAGTGGAAGCTGTATTCTCTTCAATCATCTTGGGAGACACCCAATTGCTTAACATCCAGGTCCTGGTAGGTATGGTTTTCATACTCCAGGCCTCGCCAGATCTCGATCTTGCAATAATCCTGATCGGCACGACAATGCGTATCGTCCACAAGGTCGGCCTACATGATCGCGCCGTCTCAGCAGATCTGGACGCCGTTGAGGCGAGACAGCGCAGTCGCGTTTTTTGGTTGGCGTACGTCCTCGACAAAGACCTCAGTATGCGCTTGCAGCAGCCGTCGATTCAACTCGATGATGATGTCGACCTCGATTTCCCTTCGTCGGAAGCCTTTCAGTATCAAGTAAACAATGGGTGTATGGAGGTCCCCAGCGTCGGCTCAGGCATTGTTGCCACGGCTGATGGAACCATGGAGATGAACTACTTTGAAATTCGAATCCAGCTAGCTGTGATTGAAGGCGGCGTGTACGACTACCTATACTCGACGCGCTCCCGGAAACTCAGTATCGAGGAGCGGGCGCAAGCTCTGGAATCTATATCATGCGCGCTTGAGACGTGGAAGGCTTCCATTCCAGTTGAATTTACTGCCTCTGTAGCCCCGAGCACAGTATCGCCTACGGTGCTTCAATTCCTTGCCATACTGCATTCAACTAGTTTGGCATGCACGACTTTGCTCGACCAGGCAAATGCGTGGAGTACCTACTGGGTAGACGGTATACGCAGGTATGCCACCGAAGGCATCTTGCCGATCCTGCCACCCCATTGGGATGCAGTGGTGGACGAAGCGCGGCAATTGGCCGTATTGCTGGGGGCTCTGCCACATCGGAATCGATGGATCTTCTGGTGAGTCTTCCTGTTAGCACTTAATGGACCAAGAATGCTGACAGTTAGTGTTAGGCAGACAAGCTGCTCGTACATGACAGCCATGCTGCTGTTGATTTTCAATGGCATGCAACAGCCACAGCACGACCAGCTGGTCTTCGACAACGAACTGGTGGATAATGGTTTGCAAAGTCTTGATCAAGTAGTGGAGGAGACGCAGAATGAGATCGTGAGAAGATTTTGCGAAGCGTTGGGAACCTGTACTGGGCTGCATTGGGATGCTCAGAGAAAACGCGATGCCTGCCGTCTCGATCCGGCAGCGTAGATTGCAATGTTCTCATGCCTGAGATGAAGTCTGCCTTAGGCTTGGAACCGGTTAAAGAGCGCACGCGAAGCGTGGGTTGCGTCCTTGTAAGGAATCATAGAGCGAGAGGTTCGAATTATTCATATATTCATACCGTATATTGGACGCTATATACGGCCCAGCAGCTGACAAATCAGGCCTCCGCGGAAGCCTTCAGATATCAACAGCGTAGGAGGACCTCTCTTTGCGGTCCGTTTGCAGCGAATCTGGACGCCCATTTGTAAGTGTCTTCCGCGGAACTTCTGGCTACCCGAAACTTTAAAACTTGCTTACAGCCGACTCTCAAGTACCCGTCTCCTCCTGATCAAATCTCATCGTCTGCCATTAAGAGCCTTGAACAATTGACTACGGACGTTTCTTTTTCACGTTGACCCGAGCCATCCACTCTAACCCACGAGACCATGTACACACCCACCTCCCTCCACCCCGGCGACAAATACTGGAGATCCTTCACCAAAACATGGCACAACGCGCCCTACCCGGAAATATCACCCCTCCGCCCCGAGCTTCAAGCCACCAATAAGGTCGTCTTCATCACAGGCGGCGGGACCGGCATCGGCAAAGCAACCGCCATTGCCTTTGCCCAGGCCGGCGCAAAAGCCATCGCCATCTTCGGTCGTCGGGTCGACAAACTACAAACCGCCACTGAAGAGATCCGCAAAGCAAACCCGAACGGGACAACCACCGTTATCTTCGAGGCTGTGGATCTAAGCCAGCGCGCCGCAGTTGCTCCTGCGTTCAAGAATGCGATTAACAAAGTAGGCGGAGGGGAGGCCAAGATGGACATATTCATCCACGGCGCCGGGTTTCTCCAAGCCAATGGTTCCGTCGCCGGCTACGCTTATGATGACTTTCGGAATGGGTTGGACATCAACATGGGCGGCGCTTTCAACGCCGTACAGGCGATGCTGCCCTTGCTAGCACCGGATGCGAAGGTGTTCAACATCACGTCGAGCATCGGACACGTCAGTCTGATACCTGGATGTTGGGCCTATGCTGCGACGAAGATTGCGAATTCCAAGATGTTTGAGTACTTGCAGGCTGAGAATCCGGGGTTGTCTGTGGTGAATGTGCACCCGGGAGTTGTGACTACGGAGTTGAATGCTGGATTGGGGGATATTGGAGTGGATGACGGTGAGTGAATATTCGTTTTCGTTATCTGGTTTGTGAAGTACTGGCTGATTGTAGGCGATAGTCAACTTGCCTGCGCACTTCATGATCTGGCTTTCATCTCCGGAAGCGCAGTTCCTCAAAGGAAAGCTTGTATGGGTCAATTGGGATGTGAATGAGTTGAAGGAGCGTGCTGATGAGATCAAGAGCTCCCTGGTCCTGACAGTTGGGCTGCATGGCGTTCCGCTGTAATGCGCAGGACACGCAAAACGCAATGTGCCTCACTCTGCCATGTTTGTCAGCGAGGTAGCGGCACCACGAGTACTCTGAAGGAGTAATATTCAGATATTGGTTACACTGCTGGATGCGTGTCAAGAGCATGAACCGGCGAAGGCGCGGCGTGCATGTGCGAGGTAAAACGCATGCGAGCTATGTGTGTTCATTGAATATGATATTCATAGTATATTAGTAAATTGCATGGACACCAATCGAGGCGGTCGTTTTACTGCTGGATGATGAATGAAGCCAGAGGCTCAGAATAACCTTTCTGGACTTCCGCCTCGTGGCGCTGAAAGCAGTGTACGGTTTAAGGTGGGGTGTTGAAGTAGTCGATACATGTTTGGACTATTAAACCGTGGAATTAGATGCCAGGTGGGGAACAAAAGTTACTACAACTCGTCATCTGGCTCGCGACATGGCCCAAATATATCTTCGACTTTATCAATGAGATAGCGCATCTGACTTGACAGCTTCTACAATTTCCCCACAAGATTATGCCATTTACAGCTTGGCGAAAAAGGATGCACAGACTTCCAGCAGGTACCTCTCTCTATATCAAAGGATGCCTCGATCATCAGACGTTCAAGCATTTTCCTAAAGGCCTTTCCATCCACCCTTAACGTATACTTGAAGATCGGAAGAACATAACACTTCTCGTATTCACATTTCGTCGCACTAGATTCCTCACTGCTCCATGACTTCCACATATGCTTCCTGGGTGAAATGCCTGGATCAATCCGGAGGTAGTTCTCGCGCAGTGCATGCCGTACGAGATCTTTACACAGCTCGACGGGAGCCTTGGCATAATCCGGTGAAATTGGCGTATCTTTTAGCATCCCAAGCAATCCATATATCATATCTAATGGATTAGAGCATGCTTGAAACGGAAAGGCAATCAATAGCCGCGAGACCTGTTCCGATCCCTGGCGGGTGGAACCCGCGGTTTCTTTCCACAGTAAAACCTGATAAGCGTGATTATATACGTCATGGCCCCTGGATCCTCCTCCGGGTACCGGTATCTTGCCACCATGGATACAGTCGAACATGTCGAAGATATCTTCCCACAGAAACGAATGCTCACCGCACATGAGCCGCAGGCTTTTGGCCAGTATAACCTCCTGTACGATCCACAAACGTTTCCAGTAATCCAGATGGGTGATGTAGTCGAATCCCTTAGTGGCACGTTCCTTAACTCGTGCGGACGTATCCCCACCGAGAAAATGAACCAAGCATTCCAGCTTGTGATGCATGTCTTCGATAGGCAATCCAAGCCATGATATGACTTCTCGCGCGGTCTCGTAGATCTCGCCCATCATTTCAACCTGGTGGTTCTTCTCTTCCTTACTTCTGGCATTGCTTTGGAGTTGATTGACACAAAGGGCATCGATCCAGAACAGGCGTTTGCGGAGCCCATCGTCGCTCCGAACCCGGTAAAGGAAAGCCTCTAAATTGCGTCGTATCCAGAAGTCTTGACCATCAAGCTTTATCCTAGATATTTCCGAGCTGGTGCGGGCATCACCCCATTGGTAGGAAAGAGCCGTGTATGCTGGGCCATGCCGAGAAGCTTCGCCGAGAACAAATCTGCAATGTATCATGGATCCATCTGCAGATGATTGAGCCGGCAGGACTTCAATCAAGCGAATATCTCGAAATGAGAGATCAATTGGGGGATGTCGAAAGCGATTCGCGCGATTCCGTTCGGTGTCTAGCTCCACAGGATTGTCTACGTTTGAAGGCTGTCGCCTTTGGATCCTAGTCTGTTCTGGAAAGCCGTGACGTTCTCGCTTGTAAGTGTGTCTAGGTTTCCTCGCATGAATTGGATATTCGCTCGAGTACTCTAGGTCATCTGAGCTTAAGTCGTAATCGTCCCCTGACTCTGGGGTAAACTCCGGATAGTAGGGACCTCTTGAAGGTCTAGGTTTGCGTTTTGATATCTCCGAGACGCTTCCTTCGGAGTCTGAATCTAATGGCTTAGTTCGCGATCCATAGTGAGGATGAGAGGTGCCTAGGTGTCCATTAGAACCTTCCAATCGAGGCAGCAAAACGTAATTTCCTACCTCGACCATCAGCTGGATAAAAATGCACCTCTGACCGCGACTGAGACGGGCCAGGAATCGGTACACCTTTCATCCGTCGGATCGATGCTGGAAATTTTATTCCTGAATAGCGTGTTCGCGAGTATGACGGGCGACGATGGCCTCCAGAGTCTACCTGCCCATTGCCCGCCCGCCGTTGTTGTGAGGCTTCCCGCCTACTTTGTGTGTCGTCCGGGTCCGAAAGCTGGGGATCGTAAAACCGCGACGACGCATAATTGCGAACAAGACGACGGCCTTCAGGCGGGCCATTGGATACGTATCGCTGTGCGGCACGGGGCGGATGTTTGTAGGAGCCAGTCTTCGCTTGTGGATCGGTGCCGTAGTGATACCCTGTCTGCGGAGCCCGTTGCGGGGGTGTCTGGGCGTATTGCGACCCTGTAGCCAGTCAGCTCCGTACCATCCTTCGCACCAACCACAACTCACAGTATTCACTCCCAGTCTCACTATCCGAGTACTCCATGCTGGTATCCGAATCGTCTCAGGGGAATTGGGCGTGTTGGTGAAGGAAGAGAGAGGGAAAGAGCGTCAGGACTTGATATTGAAGCTCGAGGGTTTCTGCACGCACTGCGCCACGGCACTGCCGGATTTAGTCAGCGCGGCCATCAAGCCACGCACGTGTCCGGTGTTGGAATGAGTTGATAGTATTTTTTTGGACCACTAAACTCAAACAAGTCGGGATATTGTGCATGCTTCCGAGAGCAGCGTGACCCAAGAGATCAACAATTGCAGCTTAGAAGGTCGGCAAGACGACGCCACCATGGCGGCGAAACGAGCGTAAGAAGCGAAGAAGTGAACGAGTAGCGAGGCTTTCTCTCAACATGTGGGGTGGATGGGGGTGTGTATATAGAGGGCTAAGTATGGGTGGTTGTGAAGAAGGAAAGGCGAGCTGGTATAGTATAGTGCTGAGATAGGAGAGTCAGCTCCACTATGGTGGATCTTGGGCCTAGAAGCGACGCGTTGAGCGCGATGTGTTTTGGAATCCTGAGGGGAGGGTCATTTCTGGGTGGAGTTTGTGCTACAGCGATCATGATGCGCTGGAGATGGTGTGGTGTGAGGAGGAGCTAGAAAGCTGTCGTGATGTGAGGCGCCAGCGGGTTTTGGGAGATGATTTCCTGAGGCCATGCGTTGCGTTGAGGAGCCCATGGTGATCTTGGTCATGGCAAAGAAGGGGTCAGGTCGCTGCCTGGTTTTGTCAGTGGATGGCATTGTCCTAAGTGCCGGGGACTTACCTTGTTTATCGTCTGTGGTGCTGCAGCCCCCTAAAAACCTCGGAGACCTCGAAAGAGACGCAATCAGCATGTGAACAGAGAGTTCAATCACCGAAGTACTTTTCTGTATACCAATTACAAGAGGGATGGCACCCCAAAGCCCCAAGAGCCAAAGTTTTCCAAGAGAAAGAGTACCAACCGAGCAGGATATCCACGGTCCGGGACCGATAAAAGATGCCAAAATGAGAACCAATGCCAGCAGCATTCTAGAGCAAATCCGAGATCACCAGCACACATTCTGATCTCGTCAACACCTGTCCCAACTAAAAGATCCCGGGTATCCCGAATCAAGAAAACCCAAAACTCCAATCCCTACCCGAATACCTAGTCGAGAGAACCCGACCTCTACGCCATAGTCGTGACACCGTAATGTCTAGGGTACTCATCCTTCCTTCGCAGGAACCTTAGCAACGTCCATATGCCTTCAGCTTCTCATAAGCGCGGATCTCGTGCTGGGTAGGCCGACGAGTAGCATCGTTCTTGTATCGAATAGGATGCTGACCCTCGCACCTCACGAGCCGGAACTGCCACTGCGCCTTCGCCACGTTAGTGCACTTCTTCTCCACCACCTTGTAGAGGCCATCGTAGCGCAGACCGGCGACAGGACGGTAAGGGTTGCTCTTGTTCAGCTGGTGCGACCGGAGAACGCGGACCTTGTTGTGCACCCTGTCGCAGCTCTCGATCATGCGCTGGGTATTCTCTGTCACATCTGTAGTCTTGCTATCGGTGCCGGAGTACCACACCTCGTCACCGTTGTCGACATCGTCGTACTGTGAGCCGGATATGACGATGGAGTAGGCGCCCTTGCCCTTCTCGCCGTAGATGCCGCCTTGGGCAGCACCATGGGCGCCGTCGCGGACAGCAGTCAGTTGTGTGGGCCACCATTGGCCGAGAATCAGGTGGCTGTCGCCGATGACCTTTGCCGACGTAGAGGGCCAGCTCGGATCAATGCTGTCCCCGCCGCGGTCCTTCGTCTTCCCGGAGATGATGCCACGCAGCAGATCAAGCTCAAAGTCC
This sequence comes from Pseudomonodictys pantanalensis, assembly GCA_019022785.1. Lineage (NCBI taxonomy): Eukaryota > Fungi > Ascomycota > Dothideomycetes > Pleosporales > Parabambusicolaceae > Pseudomonodictys > Pseudomonodictys pantanalensis. The sequence continues at coordinate 39,499 of JAFHBV010000286.1, forward strand.
TCCTTGCACCAGCGTCGATACAGCTGCAATGCGTCGGCCTTGATGTCCCAAGGGAAATGAGCTTTTGCGCTCTTCGAGAAGATGCGCGGCAAACCGTTCTTGTCCAACATGCCGTGGAAGCGGACCTCGTACCTCGTCACCTTGAGCGTAATCTCGGCTTTGTGGATCTCGTTGCGTAGATTGTCGAACGTATCCGACACCTTTGGAGCGCACTCCTCAACTAAGCTGATGTAGTTCTTCATGGCTTGGAAAGCCGTCTTGACTTGCGTACTATCGCTCCTCAAGGGCTTGCGCAAAGCCTTCATATCGGGGTGCGTGGCCGAGATTTGCGTGTACCAATCGGGCGGGGCAGATTCGGCGTCAATCAGCTTTGGAGAACCGGGAGACGGAGCGATAGCTGTACTGGCACCAGCGCCTGGCAAACTCGCCTTCCTCTGATTCAGCTTCGCCTGTCGTCGCGCATCTCGATCAACATCCGCTGCATCTTGGCGGCGGGGAATGGGAGTACCCTTATCGACCGTACTCTGACGACGGCCCTCTGGAACAAACAACGACTTAGAGGCTTTCCGGCTCTTTCTCTCTGCTAGTCTCTGCTCGCGCAGGGCCTCTGCTGCCTTGACGGCGGCCGCCTTCTTCCTGAACACGCGCTCGGTCTCCTCGATGATAGCCCTCTCTTTGTGCTCCGCAAACGGCTCGTACGGGTCGTACTTCTCGTCTTCTGCATACTCTTCGATCTTGGTAGCGAGAAAGTTTGGCTGCACGCCGTAGCGCTCGGCCTCCTCTTTGACCGTTACGCGAATTTTCTCGATTGCGTCCGGATCTGAGGAGCCTGTCGATCTGAAGGCCAAGCTGATGTGATTTGTTGAGATGTTGTATTTGGCAGCAGCTTCTTGAACCTGCTCTCTCAGCTGTTGCTCGATGGGATCTGGCGGAGGCCGAGGAGCTCGTGAGTTGACGCCGGTAAACATGTTTGCGGGGGGTGAGATGGAGGTAATGTTCGTATAGTTTGGATGCTGGTAAGCGGGCTTTGCAGCTTTGCCACTGCGCAGGTGGGAGCTATCGTGGCGCGGTGCCTCCAAAAAGATACAATTTATTCTCACAACTGTGGTTACAAAGAAGAAGAGAGGTGAGAAGTGAGAGGTGAGGTTGAGGGACAGGTTTACGGACAACCGTGGGACAGCGACAACATCGCTGTGGCGTGGCTAAGCAGCGCGTCGCGTCCTCTCATTGGACGAAACGGTGAGTTGACCACAACACCAGACCACATGGGTGGCGAATATTCACGAGAAGGCAGGTGCGACTACCCTTATCTGCTCAATTCGTTCGGAAGAGCGACGCGGTGTGACATTTCGCGATCGTTGATTTGGTAGTTGAGGCTGCGTTACACATCCAAGTCGGCTAGGTGTCCTCAGATGTTTGAAATCTCTGACCGCCTCTCGTTGCATGGGATAGCTTGTATATCACGATCATTGGTTGGGTATGTATCTATACTGTCTAGTCTCCTGGCCATCTGTCTGCGCCTACGCCCTGCCCAAATCTCTCAGATCTTGCTCCCCTCGCCTTCCCTCTCCTCATTCGACACAACCTGCCCCAGCGTCTCCCCTTCCACCATCGCATCACTTGGCCCTTTACTCACCTTCTCCTCTCCCTTCGTCTCCGTGTTCAGACTGATCCACCCCATCACGCTGTCACCCACCCGACTCAAAATCCTCTCGTCCTGCGGCAAGCCTTCTTCAAGACCCCCCACCTCCTCAAGCTCCATATCCCGCTTACTCGTATTTGCCACTTCCACACCCGCGTTTCTCAGAACCTGCAGCATAGCGCGCGTGTTCAGACGCAAGACGCGCTCCGGATCCTTGGCGCCAAAAATCTTGGTCGTGACCCAGGGGAAGAGCACGCCGAAATCGGATTGCGAGAGATGCGCGGATGAGACAGGGTAGAAAATATGCGGACCGGGTTGGTCTGCGTGGAGGGTATTGGGACCCGAGGGCTTCGCGAGAATGCGCTTCACTTCATTGAGGTTGGAAGACCATTTGTAGAAAGCTTCGCTGAGGATGGCGAGGAGTGTTGACCCACCGGCGGGGGATTGGTAGCAGGGCATTGGTTTCGATCTCAGCCATGCTGTTGCGGGGCTTTGGATGGGTAAGGCCCATAGATCTAGGAGCATAACGGGGGATGCGGGTGTGATTTGCTTCGCGATGTTTGACGTTTCCGAGGTGGTGAACAGCGGCTTGAAGTCGGAGCTGGTGGAGGATGGGCGGTAGTAGACAGACTTGACGAACTGGACCATTGTTGCAGCACCGAAGGAGTGGCCTGCGAAGCTGATGCGGCCGGGCTCGTGGATGTCTAGTTTGCGCGAGAACATAGCTAAAACGTCCTTCCCGCCGTGTCTTCCGTGCCCCTCGGCCACGTTTCTTATTGAGATTCCTTCGTCAATCTTGAGCAATGCCTCGTGTGCCAATTCAAGCTCCCACATCCGTAAACGCAGCTGCTCGTCTCTCGCTTCGTATACCTCAGTCGACGCTTTGTGAGCCACCTTCCTATACTCCACCGACTTCAGCTTCTCCTTCTCATCTGGTGTGTGTACGAAAGATACCGGCGAGCTACCGTCTCGGTGGTCTGGTGCGATGACCACCATGCCGTGGCTAGCGACTGATCCGCAGATATGCGAGTACGCGTTCCGGGAGCCGCCGAGGCCGTGGGAGAAAAGCATAACCGGCCATCGCTTCGACTTCGTGGGGGGTTCGAGGAGATCGGCGTTGTGGTGGACGGGGATCGTGATGTAGTAGAGTAGTTGCGGGATTACACTTCTCGATTGTCAGCGCGCTGTCTCCAGAAGTGGGCAATGAACTTACGAGAATACCTGCGAGAATGCCGAACCAGCACCCAAGAAGCGCGCGTAGGCACCGATGTACTCTCTCTGCGGCCCAGGTATCCACCTCACGCCCTTCTGCTGACTGTCCTCGCTCGCCGGATAGTACACCCTAAAAGCAACGGTCTTGAGGTTTTCCGACCCGGAAGGCGCTGGAGTGGGCGATTCTAATTGCGACGTCGGTATCTCTACATCTACAGAGCCAACTTTGTACGGGCCAGTGTATGCCGGGAATCCGGGGGTAGGGTTGAGGCGATTGAGCCAGGTCATAGTTGGCAGCCTGGTGAGGGCTGGAGAAGGTCTAAGACTGCGTAAGAACGACACGGTGAGAGCTAGATCTTTGGGAAGTGGGAGATGAAGTCGGTCAAGTCAGTAGAAGAAAAGTGCGCGTAAATCGAGTGACGAAATCATTGCCGCCACTAACGCAGGAACGACTCGTGAATGGCACGCGACAGAAACCTGGATCGTGGCGGCGCTCCGGTATCAGATTCTGTCTTGCCGGGGTGGCCGAGGCTGCCCAATGACATCCATTCGGCATTGAAGATAATTCGAAGGGCATCTTGGAAATGCCTCGGGACGGTTCTGCAGTCAGCTTCGTATTTGGACATGTTTCCGTGAGGAAGGTGACGGCGTTGGCCGATGACGAAATGTCGGAGCGGTCAAAGAGGCCCCGATGCCGCGGTTCGCGATTGGCGTCACATGGATAGGGCTAGCCCGACAGCGCATAGCAACGCTATCACCATCTCACTCTGCTACCCGTGTACCCGCGAAGCTCTCCTTTCTCCAGGTTCTATTCACCCGCATCGCACAGGGAGAAAGCCTCTTGCACAACGTTGTGCCCTCGCACGAGGAGCAACCACCGCCATGGGGCGGCCGCGAAAAGAAAGCAACGCATCCTCGCGGAGCAGTGAGCCGCCAACGCAAGTAGGTACGAGACATCCCCCAGCCCGCGAAAGAAAGCTAAGACATGGCAGGAACTGGGTAGCATGTACGACTACCTCGCAAAGATCATACTGCTCGGACCCAGCGGCGCCGGAAAGTACGCAACCTGAACCACCTCACTCACCAACCCTCCTCGCGATAAGCACCCTTCTGACTTGTTTGCGCACCAGATCCTGCATCCTACACCGCTTCGTCCGCAACGAATGGAAAATCCTCAGCTCGCAAACCATCGGCGTCGAATTTGCCTCCAAAATCGTCCACATCACCCCCCGCGACCCCTCGCGTGGCAGCCGCAAGCGCATAAAGCTGCAGCTCTGGGACACCGCCGGCACGGAGCGCTTCCGCAGCGTCTCGCGCTCGTACTACCGCGGCGCTGCGGGCGCGATACTCATCTACGACGTCGCAAACTGGCGCAGCTTCGAGCAACTGCGTACCTTTCTCGATGACGCGCGGAACCTCGCCAGCCCGAACCTGACTGTTATACTTGCGGGGAATAAGACTGATGTGGCGGAGGGCGCCGGAGCGGGGGGTAGCGGGACGTATGGGAGTTGGAGTAGCGATGCTGCGAGTGCGGCGGAGGATAATGCGCCGCCTACGCCGTCGAGTCAATCGAGTGTGCGTAGCGCTTCGCTGGGTCTCACGAAAGCTACTGTAGCTCCTGAGGGCCGCGAGGTTCCCTTCGACACTGCGTCGCGCTGGGCGGGCGAGAATCGGATACCTGTCGCTGTTGAGGTCTCTGCGCTCGATGGCTCGAATATCGATGAGTTGTTTAATAGGCTGGCGAGGATGATATTGACCAAGATCGAGCTGGGTGAGATTGACCCGGATGATCCGCAGAGCGGGATACAGTATGGAGATATTGGGGGATGGGGTGGTGGGGGCGTGGATGATGGGAGTGTGAAGAGTGGGCTTGGGGGAGAGGGTGTGAGGAGAAGGGGCAGGAGACGAGGTGGGACGCAGTTGAGAGAGTGGGAGGAGGTGTTTCGGCTGAGCGGGAGTTCGAGAAGGAGGGGGTGCTGTTGAGGTGGGGAAGAAGGATGGTGTTGAAGGCTGCTGGATGGCGTTCATCAGGCATCGAGCGCTGGACGACGCCCGTTGAATTTCCTTGACTCTCGCGCTGCATACCCTATTTAGAATGACTTTCTAACGTTCATATAGTAGACTGAACATAATAGTAATTCCTGACATACCACGGCATCTGCATACTTATTTCACCAACTCTGGGAAGGGGCGACGCGTTGCATACTGCAGACTCGGCGCTCGGGATTCCGCATTTTGCGTAATATATATGCTAATTGAGGAGTGGAACTATCACATTCGACCACAGGATCCTCAATTCAGCGCTTCCCGTCCGCTCAGCGGTACTCAAATAGGATACCGGCGGGTTAGTAGTTGCGTGCGTGAGCAGCAGCGAATCCCTAGCTGTCGAATGTTTTTGCCGAGACCCACATGGCGCGCAAACATTTTTTTTTTACCTGGCTACCTTCAGGAGCCATCGAGAGCAGTACAAGGGTTGGTACCACTCTAGCTTGAACAAGGCAAGTCATTGAGGCGAAGTTGCTAGGCAAGGACACCAGAGATGATTTCATAAGTACCGATGTTCGATGGCTGTCGAGAATGGAATAGAGCGACCGGACGCTATTTCTGCAAAGACGCTGCCTACAATCAACGAGAGCCGGCGGACAGGATAAGGAGTAAGGAGGCTATAGAGACCCTGCAACAAGACAACAAATCCAACAGCATTCCGAAATTGTTACGAAACTACATTGCAATCTGACATCCTACTACACAGTTGTATTGTCAACCCGGCCTCATTGAGGTTCTCCTGTCCAAATACCTACACAGTTGTACACCCTCCAGCTTGCTACACCAATTGGCAATGGCTCCTGCACAGTTTCGCATCGGTATTCGAATTCGTCTGGATTTTCGGTGCAGTCGGCATTCGAATAGTATTCCAGACAGCAACTGTCCGGATCCGGTAGAATTTGCGTCTCAAACACGTAATTGCTTCCCATCTCGACAGTTATGGGACTGCCATCCACGTTGAAATCAGCGCCGCCAATGCACTTGGTGTTGATGGTTTTTACACCGTCGACTTCCAGGTAAAGATCGGCATAGTCGAGATCCGAGGATATGTCGTTTTCGTAATAGATCGAGTCTGGGAAGGTGACAGTCCAGCCACTTGTTGCGGTCGAGCGCGGTGTCGGGTTATTATCTCTGGGGTTGATTGTTGGGGCGGTGGTGCGTCTGCCGTGGATGTTGCCTCGGGCGTACTTCTGTGCACTGCCGAAGGTGCAGAAGGTGAAAAGCACTGCCAGAGAGAAGAGGATAGTCATTGTGCGACAATGAACAGAGGACTTTGGATTTAAGGATAGTAGATTCATTCAAACCACTGTGAGTAACGACCTTACCTTTATACAACAACATTGCTGGAATAGAACCTGACCGACATCCACTGCTGCCACATAGATCGAATGATTTCATGATCTGAGGTGATGATCTCGAGAAATCCAGCACCAAAAATCATGTTCTCATGTCTGTCGGTATGGTAGTGAATCGAAGATCACGTAACACATGAGATGTCGTGGGTCCATGGCTGCAGGTGGCGCGGCTGCCTCAAGGTGTGTTACTGTGCAATTGGCTGTGTCCGAGCGGAACTTGCCAACGGAACAAGTCTCGTCAGCTCATGTCAGGATTGATGCATTTAAGAGGCCACTCTAGCTGGCTGGCTGCGGGCCTAGAGGCAGTGCTTCGAATCCTCAGGTGTCGAATGATTTCGCCGACGTTTCGCTCCGAACCACTCCGCCCCAATTGCATATTGACCGCAGCCAATTCCCTTGCGCTTCAGGAATTCATTGTGTGAGACAGTCGAGATAGCCTCATTCAAAGCATAGAGGCAGGTGGAAATAGAGTGTAACCTGGCAAGAATCATCGTGCCCTCTCATCCATCACTCTCCGAGCATGCCCAGTACATTGCACATCCACGCACTCGCCAAGACCTCCTCCACACTGCTCCTCCGCTCAGGATCGGCCTCCAGCATCCCAGAAATGACCTCCCGAGCCACCTCAGGCACCTGACACACCAGCCTATCATCCTCTCTACCCCCACACGGCCTCCTATCCTCCCTCTCCTCCAAAAACAGCCTATACACCGCATTCTCCGCCAACCCCCCAACCACCACCTCCGGCTCCCACGGATAAACGCCCAATCCCAGCCTCAAAAACACAACCGCCAGACTCCATACATCCGCCTTCTCTATATCATAAAAACGTTCTCCATGCACCTCGGGCGCCATCTTGACCGGCGTGCCTATCTAATTCACAAAGCTCTTCACCGTCCGCTCAGCATGGTCTGGAGAAACGAGTAGATTCCGCGATTCGGCGGCGGATCCGAAGTCTATGAGTTTGACGACACCATGGCGGGTAAGCAGGATATTCTCGATCTTGAGGTCGCGATGGGCAAGACCGTGGGTGTGCATGTGGGAGACGGCGAGCAGGAGTTGTGCGAAGAGGCAGGATTGCTGCGGGAGTATCCAGGAGCGGTGCGCCCGGGCGTCGTAGTCTAGGACGTCGAGGAGGGAGAGGGAGAGGTATTCCATGGCGAGTTCCCAGTATGATTCCTTATCTTCATCCTCAATTTCGGCGGAAGAGGATGTGGATTTGGGGGAGTTGGAGGCACGAAGGTCCGGTGAATACAACCTGGCGATGTTGGGATGGGATAATGAGTAGCCGGTCCAGAATTCGCGACGGATTTGGGAGGAGGAGGAGGAGGG
>JAFHBV010000287.1:0-46605 GCA_019022785.1 Pseudomonodictys pantanalensis
AGGTAGTTATAGAAGCTAAAGAGTAGTATACTAAATATTAGTATACTAATAATAATAAAGTTATTTATAAAAAACTATAATATCTACTTTTATTAATAGCTTTATTATTAACTAAATAAACTATCTTAAAAATTTATATATATTTAGATTCTATACGTATCTATTATATACGTTAAAATTAGAAAGATTTATATGTTAAATAATAAGTTATATAACTTTAAAATTAAGTATAATTTATCTCTCTATTTTACTTTAAATTATCCCTTTTACCGTACTTACTAAGCTCATATTAATAACTTAGCTAGAAAGAGCGTAAAAATCTCTATAAATTAATATATAAATTATAATTATAGCTTTACTAATTATAAAGTTATAAGCTTTTAAAATAGATAAGAAAATCGAATACTTTTTTTTCGTATTACCTCTCTGTATATTAAAGAATTATATAAAGAAGAATTACTCTATCTTAAAAAAAAGAAAGTTATAAAAAAGAAAAGCTAAGCTTTAAAATAGAAGATCTTCTATCTTAGAGATTAAGTTATATATATAAGAGATTAACTAATTATAGCTATATCTTAAAAGAGAACTTATATACTAAAAAACTTTAGAAGTATCTTAATTATCTTAGATTATACTATAATAGATAAGAATACTTTTATACTTTATAAAGTACTTATTAATTATATTATAAAAAGAAATTTTATATTTTTAGTATTAGTTAAGAAGTTAAGATACTTACTATTACTAAATAAGAGAAGTATTTTCTAAACTCTAAATAGTAATAAACTAAAAACTCTTAGTAAGATAAATATCTATATTTAAGTTATAGATAATAGAGGCTTTATACGTTAAGATAGAGATACTTTTATAGTAGATAAAATTAATAGCTTTAATATAGTTCTTAGTATATCTTAGTTAAAAATATAGAACTTAAGACTAAACTTTATTTAGTCTACTTTATATTTTACTAAAAGAAGCTCTTATATTTTAGTAATTTTAGAATCTCTCTAATAAGCTTAGATTAGCCTCTACTAATTTAATATAAGAGAGTATATTCTACTTATCTATAAATAAAAAGAGTTAAAAGAGCGTAATACTTTACTTTACTTCTATAAAGAAGAGTATAATAATATATTCTTTAGTAATAATTCTACTCTTTTAGCTAAATATAGTTTTTATAAACTAACTATTAATTTTTTTTTTAGTAAGAAACTATCTTTTAGACCTTTCTATAACCTCTTAATTAAAAAGTTAGAGATTCTCTAAAAGTATATCTAAACTAATTTAGCTAGAGAATAGATTAGATAGTTAATCTCTAAAGTAGGCGCTCTAATTCTATTTATTAAGAAAACTAATAAAACTCTCTAACTTTATATAAACTACTAAAACTTAAATACTATAACTATTAAAAACTAATACTTTTTTTCTTTTATTTAGAAAAGTTTAGATTACTTTAAATAGACTTAGATTTTTACTAAACTAGACCTTTAAAATACTTACTACTATATTTAGATTTAAAAAAGAGATAAATAGAAGATAGTATTTTAAATCTAATATAAATACTTTAAGTACTTAGTAATACTTTTTAGTTTAACTAATATTTCTATAGTTTTTTAGAGTTATATTAACTTAACTCTCTTAGACCTTCTAAATATTTACTATATTATCTATCTTAATAATATTCTTATCTATTTATAAAATAAGAAAGAATATATTAGATATATTTAAATAGTTTTAGATTAGCTTAGATAATACTATTTATATATAAAACTCTTTAAGTATAAGTTTTATATAAAGAAGATAGTATATTTAGACTATATTATAACCTCTAAAAGTATATAAATAAAAGAAGATTAAATATAAATAATTTAAAAATAGAGCTAAAAATAATAAGAGAAGTAAGAATCTTTATTAGATTTACTAACTACTATTAATACTTTATTAAAGGCTTTTCTAAAATAGTAGTATTTTTAAATTAAGTAACTAAGAGGCTAAACTTAGCTTAAAGAAAGTAAAAGTAATAAAATAAAGAATCTTATTTAATAACTCTCTCTAAAGAGGCTAAGACTAGCTTTAAGAAGTTAAAAGTAAGCTTCTTTAAAAAGTTTTTACTAACTTATTTCTAATTTAGCCTACTTTTATAAGTAGAGATAGATATATTAAGTTATATAATCTTAGATATTTTAAGCTAATTTAAAGTAAGTAAAAATAAAAAAGAATAATAGTATCTTATTATATTCTTCTTCTAAAAAATAATAATAGTAAAAAGAAATTATAATATATATAATAAAGAGTTACTTATAATTATAAAGGCCTTTAAGTATTAGAGATGCTACTTTAAGAAAGCTTTTTATTAAATATTATTACTTATTAATTATACTAACTTATAAGGCTTTATAATTACTAAAGTTCTATTAAAAAGATAAGTATAGTAAGTAAAGTAGCTTATAGCCTTTAACTTCTCTATTACGTATTAATTAAGTAGATTAAATCTAGCTAATAGACTTTTAAAATAGCTAAACTATAAGTTCTCTAATATTATAAAAAAAGACTATCTTAGTAGCTAAAATTATCTTTATAAAGAGCTAATATATAAGCTTAAGCTTAATAAGAGTAGTAAAAGCTAATTTAAGACTTATAAAGTAAGTTAACTTTAGATTTTCTAAGATCTTACGCTAATAGTACTAATCTTAAGAAGTTTTATTTATAAAAAATAGAAAACTACTAAGCTTATAAATTTTATTAAAGACTTAAATAATCTCTTAGTAAGAATAATTACTAAGAGAATAGAGAATAATAAGTAAACTTAAAGAGTAAAGTTAAAATAGTTAAAGTTAGCCTAGAATAAAGTATCTTAAATACTTTACTAAGTAAGAGTATAAGATAGCTTACTTATATTTAAGAATAAACTATACGTTTCTAAAGAAGTAAGATTATTAATTCTTAAAATCTATTATAATAACTTATTAGTAAGCTATTTTAAGTTTATAAAAATATTAAATTTAGTAAAAAAAGAGTTTTAGTAGTCTAAGACTAGAATATATATTAAGAATTATATATAAATTTACTAGACTTATTTATAGGCGAAGCTAACTTAGTATATTAGATATAGTATTCTTTAATTACTCTCTATCTTAAAGAGCTCTTAAGAGAATATATTAATAAATGTAATTATAGAACTCTCTTTTAGTACTCTAAGTAGAATTATTTATAATAGTATTTTTATAGTAATTAATAGATTCTCTAAGATAATTTATTATATACTAATTAAGAGTACTTTAGACGTACTAAGACTAGTTTAGATTTTTATAAAAGAGATTATATATCTTTATAGCTTCTCTTATTTAATTATATTAGATTAAGACTTAATCTTTATCTTTATCTATTAGAGTACTTTTACTAAAGTATTAAGAACTAGAAGGTTATTATCTATAGTCTTTTATTTATATATAGATAGCTAAACTAAGAGATAAAACTAAACTCTAAAGTAATACTTATAAATATACTATAGCTTTAAATAAAATAATTAGGCCTAGTAGCTATTAAAAGCTAAATATATCTATAATAACGCTACTTATAGCTCTACTAAGAAGTCTCTCTTTAAAGTTATATATAGACGTAATTTATCTATTATAATTAAAGATAGGCTAGAGATAAAAAGAGAAGTCTTAGTTAATACTCTAAACTTAGAGACTAAACTAAAATAAATTACTTTAGATATAAAAAGTAATCTATAAAAGGCTTAAAAATATTAAGTCTAAGTATATAATAAAATCTATAAGTTAAAATAATTTTTTATAGAAATAATAGTTTACCTAAACGCATAGAATATTAATACTAAAAGACTAAAGAAAAAACTAGATAATAAATATCTAGAGTCTTATATAATAATAGAGCTAGTAAGTTTATAGATTTATAAACTAGATTTTTTAGATATTTTACTAATCTACTCTATCTTTTATATAAGCCTATTAAAAGAGATACCTCTAAAAGAACTTCTATTTAAATTATAAGCTCTAGCTAAATAAATTCTACTTTAGATTAGAGATATAGTCTATCTAGTAGATTATATTATTAAAAGAAAGTTTAAATAAAGCGAATAGCTATATAGAATTTACTAAAAGAGCTAAGATAAATTAGTAAATAAGTAATACTTTATAATAAATATCTCTAAGACTATCTTAAATAAGTTTTTAAAAAACTAGAGTACTTTAAGCTTTAGAAATTAAGACTAACTCTAAAAGAGAAAGAAATAAATAAAATAGTAAAAAACTTAGATAAATAGTTTTAGTAAAGAACTATCTATTTTAGTCTAGACTAATTTAGACTAATTAAGACTAATCTAAGCTAATTTAGTCTAAACTATACTAATATATAATATTTAAATTTACTAAATACTTAGCTAGAGTATAGTATAGAAAGTAAAACTAAATTAAATACTAAGAAACTAAAACTATTTTTACTTATTATTTTTATTAGTATTCTTTATAGTTTTTACTACTTTACTATACTTTTTATTAGCTATCTCTAAGTTAGTTATAAGTTTAGCTTTCTAAATCTACTTAGTTATCTTAGTAATATTATTATATAAATAGTTAATAAGAGTAGTTAACTAATTTACTTTTCTTTTAAGCTTAATAATCTAGTTTATATTATTCTAGACTAAGTTAGAAAGCTCTAGATTAATCTAAACTAAAGTACTTATAGTTTAAGTATAATAACTATAGTATACTAGAGTATAAGTAGTTACTAGAGATTTAGAACTATTATTACTAGCTATAGTTTACTTTATACGAGACTTCTTAAATAATAGAATAATCTTAGTATTAATATATTTCTCTTAATTAGAGTAAAGTAGAGTTTTTAAGTTATTAATAAACTTATTATTTATAGTACTACTCTAGATTAGTCTAGACTATCTTAAATTACTTAAGACTATTACTTATACTTATAAAGTAGTTAAGATTTATAAAGTTATAACTATTAAAGCTATCTTCTTTTTAACTAATAGCGTAGATATATTAATAGTATTAATCTTAACTAGTTAGACTATAATTACTTTTATAATATTCTTACTAGTAATCTTAAAAGTATTATAAAGTAGTTAAGACTAAGTTAGTCTAAATAACTCTAAATTACTTTAGATAACTTACTTAGTAGTAATACTAGTTACCTCTATTATACTTAATATACTTTCTAAGTAAGCTCTTATTATTAATAGTAATAAGGTCTACTTTAATATATTAATCTTATAAGAAGACTAGCTTATAGTTATTAATAGAAAACTAATATAAAGAGAGCTTATTAAATTTACTATTAAGTAGAGTATTATATAATTTATTAGTATAAGTAATATAAAGATTATAGTAGCTAGCTATACTTAATTTAGCCGTATTAATAATAGTATAGTATATACTACTTATAATAAGACTAGATTAGCTTAAACTATACTAAACTAAGCTAGAAGAATATTACGTAAATATAATAAAAAATAAGAAATTATAATAAGAAATAAGTAGAAGTAAGTAAAATAAGACTATAAAAGTATATAACTAAAGATTTATAGAAATTATATTAGTATAGTCTTAATAAGCCTAGATTACTCTAAATTATACCTATAACTAAGACTAAAACTTAGAAAAAATATATATTTAAAAAAGTAAAGTATAAAGATAAAGATTATAAACTTTAGAAGATTTTAGTTAAATATACTAGCGCCGTATTAGCTAGCTAAGTTACGTATTTTACGTAATCTTACTTAGTAACTAATTAAAGTAATAGAGTTTATTAATAATAAGAGAATTTTATAATAATCTATAATAGACTTCGCTAAAGACTTAGAAGTAAGCTTTATAAAAAAAGAAGGCTTTATTATAATACTACTTATAGTTCTCTTAATTTAGCCTAGATTATATTTAATTAGACTAAATTACTCTTAGTTAGTATACTCTTATATAGTTAGTAAAGTCACTACCTTTTTAAGGTTAGAGAATTATATTTATACTAGAATTTATAAGATTATAGAAATTATCTCTATAAATTAGTAAACTAAGATATCTATCTCTTATTTTTATACTAGTACCTGTTACGGCCCTAGGGAAGCTCTACTATACTAAAGAAGTACTACTCTCTTATAACCGCAGGCTATAGTAGAGTACTCTACTTACTAAGTAATATAGCCTTAGCGCTTTATACGACCCCGCGCTCTCTATAAAGTAAAGAGAGTTAAAGAATAAGAAGCTCTCTACACTCTCTAAAGAATAATAAAGTATTAGAAGCTCTACTTATATATAATATATTATAACGTACCTCTTTAATACTTCGTAATTACTCTCTCTAGTTAATAGCTATTATTTAGTTAGAAACTACTTCTTATTACCTTATTAACCGTCGCTTATACTTTGCTCTAAAAATTAACTAAAGAGCCTTAAACTAATATACTCTTAGTAACTTAGAGTTCTTTAAATATAACGTTACTAGGTAGGATCTTAATATTATAATTACCTTTAAGTAAGTATATTTAATAATAATAATATAGAAAAGACTAGTAAGATCTAATACTTAGATCTTTACTATAAAGATTATAATAAACTTAATTATTAGCTGCTATAGTAGGACCTATACTTTAAAATCGCCGCTACTAATATAGAAGATAAGAATAAGAGAGTTAGAGTAGTAAATAGCCTTTAAAATAATGCTTTTAAGTAGATTAAACTATACCTAGTTAAATACTTAGATAATGCTAATAATAAAGCTAATATTACTATAATATTTAAGAACTTTACTATTTTTAAAACTTATATATAGGAGGTATTTAGACTAGTAAATAAGAAATTAGCAGCTAAATAAGCTATTTAACGACTTAGATAATACTACTTAGTAGCTAACTATACTACTAAGTTTTAACACTACGTAACGTAGACAGAATAGGACGACAACGCGTTTAAAAGAATATATTAATAAAAACTTAAGAATAACGTTAAAGTTAAATTAATACGCAGTAGAGCTAATATAGGTACTCTAAATAGCTTATACTAAGAGGCTATGCGACTCGATACTAAACTATATAAACTAAGACTAGAAATAAGAGCTAAAAACTAGTTTAAAAGAGATTATAGTAAAATACTAAAACTATAATTCTCGTATAACTATAGATTAAAGAAACGCGACGCTTATAAACTAAGCTCTATAAAAGGAGTTTAGTTTAGAAATATAATAAAGAATAATTAAAAGAAGTCTTATAAAAAAAAGCGTAAGTATAAAAAAAAAGATAATACTTATTTTAATTATAGTAAGATAGAATATTATACTTAGAACTACTAAATAAAGAATAAGGTCGTACGTTAACTTAATATAATAATAATTAATAGAGAAGTTATAGATTAGAAAGTAGTAATAGAATAAGATAATAACGCTAACCCTACTAAAGATAACTATAATATTAGTAAAGACTAAGACGTTCTAGAACTTATACTAGATAAATCTAATAATAGCACTTTTATACTATAAATAATAGTATAAAGAATATAAGTATAAATCTAGAGAGATAATTAGCTAAGTACTAAAGATAAGTAAGACCTAATCTAAGAGGTTAACTATTACGCGCTAGTAAAGGGGGAGTAGAAATATATAAGCTTTAATAAAAAAGAGAGTTACGCTAAACGCTTTAAAGAATACTTCGTATAAAATAATAAAAGAGCTCTGCTTAAATACGTAAATCTAACAGATAAAGGTACTTTAAATAAGTAAAGACTAGAAACCCTAAGTAATAAGCTAGCTACTAAACTATTTATTCTATATAAAACTACTAGATAAATTAAGTAGAAAGTTTAATAAGACCTATAGCTAGACGCTAATAAATAATAGAAACTAATATAAGAGATTAATTATTATATAATCTAAAAGAGCAGATAGGAAGAAATAGAAGAAAAAGATAAGAAATAATACGCTTAAGAATTTAGAGAATATATAACTAAGAATAGAAACCTTAAAAGAGTACTAATTATAATAAATCTATTAACCTACGATTAGATAATAATACTGTAATACTTAGAACTACTAATTATAGAAAAAGAATGTAAAGAAAGGCAGATTAATATAATAAGAATATCTACTTAAGAGAAGAACTAAATAGTAGTACTAATATAGAAGGAAATTCTATAGTAATACGAATAATAAATTATAGGAATATACGACTTAGCTAAGAAGTAATTATATAACGAATTATATAAATTTAAGCTTAAAACTAGTCTATACGTACTATTCTAGATAGAAGTAAGCATAACTAAGAGAATAAAAAATAATACGTAAATTAGCTAGTAAGAAAAGATTATACTAGTTAAGACGTTAGAAAAGTATACCTTAGTTAAGAGATTATAAGAATAACTAGATAAGTAAGAGTAGCGATTATATAAATAAGAATATAAAGAATACTAATAAAACGTTAGTATAAGTAATAAGCTCTATAACTTAATACTATATTAGTACTATTAGAATTAGGATAAGATAGAGTTATTTAAGAATTTTAGCAAGAAAATCTAACTACTATAAAAAAAGCCTAAATACTAATACTAAATACGTATTAATAAGAGAAACTAAGCTACTACCTTAAATAATAAGAAATACTATTATAACTACGACTAAAGAAACTCTATATATATTAAACTTATATAAATAAAGTATAAAAAAGATAACTATACTATATACTACTTAAATAAAATTAAAGTAGATTAGTTTCTAATATAACGCTCTAGATATAAGAAATAGTACTATAACTATAATAAAGATAAGTATACGTATTATCTATAAAATAAATGTAAACGTTTATATTTTCTAGAATATAAGAATTCTGTAGAAATACTCTAAATACGGATAGTACTTAATAGTAACTATAACTAAAGAAAATAGCAGATATATCTAAATCTAAGATACTAAAGATACTAGAAATAGAAGTAGAAAAATAGATTTACTAATATAATAAAGTCTTTTTTAGGCTAGTAACTTACTTTAATTATAGACTTAGAAGCCTTATAGCTATAAACTCTAAAGAACTTATTAAACTAAAAGTTACGTTAAATAGCTATAAAATAAGAGCGCTACTAGATTACAGAGTATAGAAGAACTATATTTTAGAATAAGTAGTAATAAGAGTAAAGTTATAGTTATTAAGAAAACTACGCTTGTATATACTCTATATTATAAATAGGTAATTTATACCTAAATAATCTAAGATAACGCATAAAGTACGTAACGTTAGCATAAATATAAGAGTATATAAGAAAAGAATTAAACTTAACTATTTTAGACTAGCTATCTACGATATCGTATTAGAATTACCTTAGTTAAGAAAGCATAATCTAAGAATAGACTAAGTAAAGAAGACGCTTTTACTTAAGAACTATAAATACATACGTAAGATAAAGCCTACGTAGTAACTAGAATAGCTAATAGATAAGAAGATATTAAATAACATTACTTTAAAAAAGACGCGTAAAAGAAAACAGTAATTAGCCTCTTAGATACTAGATAGAAACTAGATTAGAAACTAAAAGAGAAGGTTATTAAAAGAAGATATAACTCTTAAGAACTCTAAAAAGAAAGCTTAAGAAGTTAACTAATAATTAAGTTATATACTAAAACTAAAGAAAAGAGAACTAATAATACTAAAAAAATATTAAGTATAAAATTACCTCTTTTAGAAAGTAGTAAGTAAAGAATTACTACTAAAGTACTAGCTCTAAGACTACTAAATAGATCTTAAAAAAGAGACGTACTTAATAAGTAAGCTAATATATAGACTTACAGAAAAAGAACTCTAGAAAGTATAAAAATATATTAAAAAGAATATAGATTAAGAATTTATTAGAGAATCTAAGTTACTAGCGAGATATCTAATTCTCTTTATACTTAAGAAAGATAGAAAGTTACGGCTATACGTAGACTACTATAAACTAAATAATATAACAATTAAGAACTAATATCTACTACCTAATATTAGTAAGCTATAAGATTAACTTAGTAAGACTAAATATTTTATAGTACTAAACCTAAGAGAAGAATACTATTTATATTAAATTAAGAAAGGTAACGAATAGAAGACAGTCTTTAGAACTAGATATAGATATTATAAGTATATAGTAATACTATTTAGACTTATAAATATACTAGTAACGTTCTAAGCACTTATAAATAATATATTAAGAGCGTACTTAGATAATTTTATAGTAGTATATCTTAATAATATTCTTATTTACTTAGAAACACTTAAAGAATATATAAAGTATAATAAGAAAATACTTACGTATCTTAATACGATAGACCTAAGGCTTAACTCTAAGAAATGCGAATTTTATAAATAAAAGATAGACTATCTAGAATTTAGAATTAGAGTAAAAGAAGTAAAGATAAGCTCTAATAAGATTAAAATAATATAAGATTAGCTAAAACTAAAGAATATAAAAAGAATTTAGAAGTTTCTTAAATTTTATAACTTTAACTAAAAATTTATTAAGAACTATAGTAAGATAACTATTTCTCTTATAAAACTAATAAAGAAGAATATACTATTCGTCTAAAGACTAGTATAAGAAAAGGCATTTAAGATACTAAAGACGGCGTACCTTAAACTACTAGTACTAAAAATATTCTAATCTAATAAACTTATATAAATTAAAACTAATATATTAGATCTCGCGATAAGAGCGTATATTATCTAATAAGATAAAAAAGAATACTAGCACTCTATTAAATACTACTTATAAAGATTTATAGAACTAGAAGAATAATATAACATCTATAATAAAAAACTTATAGTAATAATTAATACGCTAGAATATTAGAGGATATATACGCTTAGTAGCTTAGACCTCGATATTCTAACTAACTATAAAAACCTAACTTACTTTATAATAATAAAGAAGCTAATAGAATAATATATTAAATAGGTAGAGAAACTAAGATAGTATAAATACAGAATTCTTTATTAACTAAGATAAGAAAACAGACGAGTAGATACTCTTAGTAGAAGAAGTAATATAGCAGGCGAAAAAACAGAAACTAATACTACTATATTAAAATAAAATCTAGATAGCATACTAGAACTAGTATAATAACTTAACTTAATACTATAAATTTTAAATAACGTACTTAGCAAACTTTAGAAAACTATTATATAGTAATACTACGAGAACCTATTATATAAATACCTAAGAATAGCAAGAACTATAGAACTAATTAGGCGCTATTACAACTTCTTAAAGATAAAAAATAAGATTACGCGCTTTATTAATAAATATATAGACTATAAAAGGAATAAGCATAGTATCTATATATCTTACAAAGAATTACAAGCTATTAAATTACTAAAGAAACTATAAACTAATGTTATAATAGACTTTATAATAGAACTACCTAAGTTAAAGGACTCTATTACTAAAATATCGTATAATACTATACTTATTATAGTAGATAGATTTACTAAGAAAGCTAAAATAACACTATTTAGAAATAACTATATAGTAAAATAACTAGGATATATACTAGTAGACTAAGTCTACTATTACAGAGGAATTCTACGGATAATTATTAGTAATAGAGATAAACTATTTATATTAAATTACTAGATAACCTTTATAGTATAACTAGAAATAAAATAGAAATTATTAACGGCTTACTACCCGCAGACGGATAGATAAACAGAAAGAATAAATAGAATCTTAAAAACCTACCTAAGAATCTACAGTAATAAATAACAAGATAATTAAGTTTTACTATTACTAATAGTATAAATAGCCTATAATAACAAAATGTTAGAAGCCACGAAATAAACACTATTCTACGCGAATTACAGAAGATACCTAAATCTCTTTAAAATAACGCTACTAAGTCTTAAGACAGAAGCAGCCGTAAAAGATATAAATAAAATAAAAGAAATCTACGAATAGATAAAATAATATCTAGAAATAGCCTAATATAAAAGCATCTTATATATTAATTAAAAAAGAAAAATAGTACCTTAGCTAAAGAAGAGAGATAAAATATATCTTCTTATAAAAAATCTATAAATAACACGACTAAGTAAAGAACTAGACTAAGTTAAAGTTAGACTATTTTTAATTTCTAAGTAAATTAGCCTAGTAAATTATTAACTCTAACTACCTAATAACGTAAAAATATACTTTATATTCTACGTATTCTTATTAGAACTAGTAGACTTAGAAATACTAATCTAAACTAAGTTCTATTATATAAAGAAAGAAGATAATAAGTTTAAAATAGAAATACTATAAGAATACTAAGAATTTAGAAGATAAGAGTTTTAAGATAACTAGTTCTACTAGAAATAGTTAGTTAAATAAAAAGACTACTCTAAAACTAAAAATACCTAAAAATCTAAAGCTAATCTACGAAACTATAAGTAATTACTTAAATAATTTAAAGATAGATATAATATCTATTACTATACAGGAAAGACCTAACTAAGAAATAAGAAAGATAAGCTTTTAGAATAATTATTTAAGAATATAGAGAGAAGGAAATGTAGCTACTATAAAAAGAATTAATATACTTAGAAGAGAGATAGGAAGAAAAGAGCCTTTACATTCTAAATAATATTAGAAAGACTATTTATAATACTCTAAGTAAAGAGTAAGAGAGTAAGATTATTAGTAATAGAAGGCGTAGCCTCTTAAGCCTTAAGAAGCTATAATAAGGTATTTTTAATAGAAATAGCTTCTGCTATATAATTAGTATTATTACGTAAAGCTTTTTTAATCTTAGCCTTCTCTTTCTTAATAGTAGTAAGATAAGTCTAAAGACGTTTCTTTTTTTTATAAATTACTACCTACTTATTTTTAGAAATCTAAATATTATATAACTTTAGATTTTTCTAATTATATTCTAAATAATAACTAAAATGAATGTATACCTTATATACTAACTACGTCTTATAATAATTCTAGTAAGCTATAGGCATAACGTTACTAAAAGTATTAATAAAAAATAATAAGTTTAAATAACGTTATATACTATTAGAAGGAGAAGCTTTAGGTATATTAGAAACTTTAAGGACGAAGTTATTAGAGAGAGGAGATAATATTATAGCTCTAAAGAAGCTTTACTATACTAAAGAAGTACTACTCTCTTATAACTATAGACTATAATAAAGTACTTTACTTACTAAGTAATATAGCCTTAGTGCTTTATGCGACCCCGCGCTCTTTATAAAGTAGAGAGAGCTAAAGAATAAGAGGCTCTCTACGCTCTCTAAAGAATAATAGAGTATTAGAAGCTCTACTTATATATAATATATTATAACGTACCTTCTTAATACTTTGTAATTACTCTCTCTAGTTAATAGCTATTATTTAGTTAGAAACTACTTCTTATTACCTTATTAACTATCGCCTATACTTCGCTCTAAAAATTAACTAAAGAGCTTTAAGCTAATATACTCTTAGTAACTTAGAGTTCTTTAAACACGACGTTACCGGGCAGGATCTTAACAGTACCTTAGACTCCTACTATTTACTAATACTAATATCTTCTCTCTTAGCTCTATGTATTATACTATTATAACAGGAGAACTACTATATTAAGATCTATCTAAGGAAGATATTACAGCTCTATTTAAAGAGGGTAAATTTCCTAAAACAGATACACTTAGACTGTTTAAGGCGATTATTAAAAATGCTAGTAAGTTAAATATAAGAGCGTTGCTGACGTGTACAAGGACATCGAAGGTATGACATTTGATATCCGTGTACAAACGTATTTTGACAGTGAACAGCATATACAGGGTAATACGTCGCGAACCTAGCGGAAAAATAATTCTCCAGTTTCGGAGATAGGAACCGCATGATTGGTTGATTAGTTGCCTAATGATACTGCTACGGCACTAATTGCTATAGGAACTACTATAGCCCACTAATTCGAGCCGTTGGGTCGCTGTTCTCTCGAGTCGGATCCGGCGAGAGCATCATGAAGCTCTCGGGTACGAGGGTCGGCTGAAAGATGCCAACATTCGCTCATATCGGCTGTGGGGGCCCCGAATTATTGTCAACACCTAGCTCTTCTCTATCCTTATCGGTCATTTCTGGTAAAACAGAGCTCGCAGGAGTTGCAGTTCCTTGAGGACGCTGTGGCGCGTCATCATGGGAGCTGTTTTGGCCCCCACCATTGCCGCGGTTGGCTTCTTGATTAGGACGATCCTGCTGCTCTGTGGGTTGCGAAGTGTTCGGGTTGCGGTTTGGTTGATCGGGGTCCATGGTGAGTGAGTCTTGGAAGTAGGATGTGAAAGGTAGCGGGGACGATCTTTTGTGTATGTGAACATACTGTTCAGAAACGGATATTGTGTGTTCTCACCTTTGTGGCTGTTTTTGCAGCGTGCTAAGACAAGTGAAAGCTTCGAGCAGCCTTCGTATCGTAAAAGGCGTCGAGTGGGGACGCAACTCGATGTTGATTGATCAGGCTATGCTGCTGCTGGGGTGAAGACGTCAACAATTGTGGGATGTCCCTAAGGAGATGAGGAAAGACGAGCTTGACGTGGTCATAAAGAAGCGTGCCAGGCGGGTGATGCTCTTCAGGCTGGAGGCGTAAGTGGAAGAATGATTCAAACGGGAGAGGATGAAGAACTCGCCTTGTTCGCGAATCCTTATACACATCTTCTTACCCCCCTCGCCCGCGCCCGCTTCCTTAGTCGAGTACGGCTTCAGACGCAACAGCGGCATTTCCCTCATTGCAGAGATGTCTGCGGGTATGAAGCGGCTTGCAGACAGATGACTCCGACATCGATTTAGGTTTGGAGTATTACGAATTGCATCGGGCTGTCCCTGCAGTATTCCGTTACTGACGGCGCGTATTGGTGACGAGCAAGGTTTATCTTGAGACCTGCAGATTGATTGAACAACTCCAGACCACCATATTGCCGTAAGGCCAATCGTTGTCTTTTGTCTGGAGTTTGCATATTGATATAGTTCGGACGTTCTTGAAAGCTCGATCGGGCTACGTCGCAGGGGCATAGCCAGTTCACAGCATACATTGCTGGTCCACATTATTTCGTGGTGTGGGAAGAGTGATGTAGGGGTGCGCTTGTCAGTGACGCGAAGCCTAAGCTGTGAACGCTATCTTGCCTTGGCCGCAAGGATGTGGAAAGACAATTCCGTCTGCAAGTACTGTCAAAGTAAAAATTATGATTGGTCTCGGTGCGATTGCGTGGAGAAGTAATGGTTATGACTACCCAAGGGCGAAGGACGGTGCCTTGTTTCGTGGAATACGAGCGTGTTATGTTTGGCAAACTGTGGGATGAGCGCTGTGTGGCTGATACACACTTCCCGTCCTTCCCGTCCTTCCCGTTTTCCATTCCCATCCCTACCTTCCAATCTTTCCATTTCTTCTAGACTTCCCATCTCGTCCGTTTTTCACTTTTACCGTCTTTTCCCACCCATTTTCGCCATGCCTGCTCAGCCCCGAGAATGGAGCAACTAGCTAATCGAAGCACTCAACGGTGAAATAGCGACGTTCGATAATAGCACGACATCATTACTCCCTCGCTAGAGGAAAGCGTTTAACTTGTGTTGCGATTTACTTCGTGAGAACGCCGAAAGCTTAGCGAAACGGTCTTGATCAAGTCGTAGTGTAAGGCAACGAGCATGCGAATTTTTGAAGGATATTTTTCAGTCTCTAGGCTCTGAATTGTTCCTCTTGTGCACTTTAGCTGCTTCTATCACGAGGCTCGGCGAAAATGCGCTCCAAATCCGCATCTCAAAAATTCGAAGTTGGTGGGAGTCTACCCCGCATCCACAAGCGCTCGCCACGATTGCGAATGAGCTGTGCGAGGCAAACTCAATCCGCACCCATAGACAAAGACATGAATCCCGGCAGATTTTATTGGACTTCGCCGCTGAAAAAGAGCGGCAGTCGCAGATGGCATCCGAAGAAACGATGATGGAGAATGAATTACCCGCCTGGGAAGGGATAGGATGAGATAGGTATACTGATGTTATCGCAGTGATGGATCGTAACTGGCGTTTGTTGTGCTCGAGCTGGTGGCAACTCCTGTCTAGCTCTGTGCTTGTAACGTAGAGAAATTGTAATTTGGAGGACTGTTTAGCTAGCAATTATCTTCCTGCACGCTCCGCAGCGATCCTGCACTCTAAACGCTCCCTTCTGGCAATTGAGACTTCAGGGCCGAGGCCACACCTGCCGCCGTTTTGAACTCAGAGTCCTCCTGGTACCAGCATCTCCGTCCCGCCGTCGACACCCTGACATTCTCCACGTCTCCCCTGTCCTCGCCGTGATGCCCATCCAAGAAGTTGAAAGAGAGTTGGACCCAGCCCAATGAACGCCAGGTTCCAGTCTGGGGAACATAATCAGAGCGTGATGCTGCTAGCAAGCTCAAGATGTATTTTTCTCTCCGTATACAGAGCATGATAACGACCCATACCGACCTCCCATTTCTGGAACTCTGGAAGAAAATATCCTGAATTTTCCCAATCAATCACGCACTTCACCGTAAGCGTCTTCGGGTCCATCAACAGATTAGAGGGTCCTAAATCGCCATGGATGAATATGAGCACCGGGTTTGGAAACGTCACTGGCTCCCAGTTCGATCGCGTATCGGCTCCCAGCATCCACGCCGGCGGTACCACAAACCCGTCCAGCCCTGTCGTGTCGGAAGTTAAATTCGCGAGCTCGGGGAGCAGAACAGTCTGGATGAAGTTCTTAGCATTGGCCTGCGCAATGGCCTTGCAGTTTTCGCATTCGCCAACGTAGCTATGCCCTACAGTACCTGGCATGTGACATGCCTTGCCCACTTCACTTAGTTCGATGCCATCCTCTCGACTCATCTCCAGGAACATGGTCCCGTCATCGTTTTTGCCACATTGGATAAACCTGGGAATCGGGATTTTGGTTTTGGCGAGTAGGTCCGGCGCTCTGGCCTCGTTGAGGATGCGCTCGTTTTTCCAATGTCGTGTTCTGTAGAATACATCCCCGCCCTCTACAGCGTAGTATTCTTCTTTAGAACGGGACCTTTTCTTGAGCGTTGTCGGGGAAAGTACATAGACTGAGTGAATAGTCGACCACGTTACTGTTATCATGGTTTCGCGATGGCTTGGATGGCAGGAAGGAAGGTGGAAGCAGTTGGCGTGTATGGAGTAGGGGTTTGTTCGTACTGTATTGCGGGTGACGAAAGGCACTTGGCGAAGGGAACTAGGCGAATACCCCTCTACCGCAACTTCGGATAGATATCGAGCGCTGATTGGTCACTGTGCTGGATGCGTGTGCCGGAAAACGAGCAGCTCATGTGGAGGGGTTGCGGTAGTGTCGTCGATGAATTTCAACACTACTGGATTCGGCAGTAAGGAGAGGTTGGCCATTTTCCGTACGGCCTGCTTCTTCTTCGGACTATTTGATCGGTGGGAATAGGAGGAACGAGTTGTTCGACTAGAATCAGTAAAACTAGAAGGGGACGGTAGTTCAAAAGCGGCGTTGGGCTTGGCCCTTGGAGTGTTCTTGACGTCTTCGGCTACAGCTAAGGAATGCTCCCCCACTTCGCAACGGCGGCGCTTTAAAGGAGATGGGTCTCGGGTTGGCATCTTGCTTACATTGCCGTAGGATCGCTTCCGTTTACCGTTAGATAGGGTCAAAGGAGCATGCGAAAGCCACGAAACAACTGAATTCTGCTGAGTGTAGGAGGGAGAGAGTAATTAGATCGTGTCTTCACAAAGCCAGGCAGCTAAAGGCATCGCGTGGACATAGCAGAGGCAGTTGGAGATGAGAGGATCCGCTCCATCCCCAGTGTTGTTGACCTCGAGATGACGAGGTTGCTCGGGCAATTTAGCGGGGTGCGCACTCGGACCAACTCAGACGCAGCGGCTAACCCAAGAGAACGCTAGCGGATCAGGTCACATGACATGAAGGTCAAAACTGAACCAGTTGGTTCTGCTTTCATCTTGCCGTGATCCGGTACGGATTCTGGATCCGGCCGTGGAGTCCTATTTCCGGTGTCCAGACTGCGTTCTCACTCCGCTTCCCACATCTCGTTCTGGCCTCCGCCCTCTATCCGACCTAGAGCGTACACACTGTACGACCACAGACTCGATGTCTGAAACCTTTTTCACCAGAATTATGAAGGGAACATTTGATTGATGGTGGAGAATGGCCAGATTTGGTATTCCGAGGTTTCAGTATTCATTTCGGACATCGAGACATTGTCTATAGTGCGTTGCCCCGGTTGGAGGAAGCGCATGAGTGTCCTGCAAACTTCATGTTCTTCAACCCAAGCAACGGGGCAATCCTGAATCAACAGGGTACAGACGGTTTAGTACCAGTGTAATGAACGAGTGGACACAGAGCCACCAAGATCTAGGTAGCCTTGACCTGCCATCCAAGTTCTGATCACGACAGACAAATTCGGCGAGGATCGACGGATGAAGAGCACATTACCTATTTGGGTTACATGTATATAAACCTCAGATAGACTAACAACGAACAGCTGTAACGAGAAGTGTTCCAGCAGCTTATGAGCTGAGTACATACAAAGCACCTTAAGTTGTGAACTCGTACAGTCGATTCTGGGATGCCCTTAGCAAAAGTCCAGTGGGTGGGACTTCGGATAAATGAATTGGACAAGCATCTGCCCTCTTGTTCCAATTCGGCGCTACAGAGTCCTCCGGACTCTTGCTGTGGTCACCGAGGTCCAAATATCCGGACCGGATCGTGCAATATCAGAGGCATAATGAACAGAATCGTGCGGTCACCTGTGCAGCGAATCTAGAGAGGAAAACGAACACGCGTCTTGATTGGACGGAAGGCAGCAGAGACAGGGCTGCCGCTGCAAGAATGCCGGCCTTGGTGGGGAGGATCTGTTTTCGGGATTTTGTCTTGCAGATGGGAGGCACAGGGTGGGTTGACGAATGGATGGTCGCCGTAGTGGATGCTCTTCATTTCCTAGTCGGGTAGGCGTCGGACAGAGCCAGCTGACCGCGGTCGACGATCCACAGCCTTGCTTGAAATGTGTTGTCGCGACTGGCTTGCGGAATGCGTGTGCTGGCGACGACAAGCTGAAAAATGAAGAAGGGATTTACGATTGGAGGCGCACGAGATGAGGGTTGCCACTGCTGGGGCACGACACCCCTATATGATCTGTCCCCAACCCCAGGCTTTGCTAGCAGTCTGGTGGGGGAGGTAAGGCCGAAAAAGGCGGAGGTCTGCAGCCATGAGTGGTCGCAAGCGATTCTGCTTACGTGGAAGCTGCCTCGAGCGGCGACCGAGGGCCCTGTGAAGCATCCACCTGCCGTTACGGTGATAAAGGCCGGCTATGTATAGCGTCGGATATATAAACGATGCGCGGTGGCTTGGGGGAGCGGAGCGGAATGCAGTCTTTGCCAGTGTGAATTGGTGAAGCAATCTATTTGTTTAAACCGGTGGATGCGAGGGACAGCGTTTTGCCAGAGCAAAAAGCAGCTGCTGGCGCTCGCTCACGGTCCAACGAGCGGGCGAGGATCAGCGTTCGTTGATCTTCGCAAGCGACTGGGTGTGATTGTGATTGTCTCACTTTGCGCCTTCTAGAAGTGGCGAGGAAGACGCGGTGGCGAGCAGCAGAGGGCGGGGAAGCAGTGAACGACCCCTTTGTGCGATGACGAGCATGCCCCTCGAATCTCTCTTCGCGTCGCAGTTGAGACGCAACGCAGCGCTCAAGGTGATGATGCTCGCAGCCCTCGCAGCCCTCGCAGCCCTCCCTGACCGGGCCTAGGTTCCCCGTATGCATGCCAAGATGCTGCGGACGGCACTCTGGGTTCGCAGGGCCTCTGGCAATTGAGTGGCCGCGGGCTGGCTCGCTGGCTGGCTGGCGGGTGGGACGCTTTGTTGTGACAGGCCGTCCGCGGCAGGCGACTGCAGCACGGCGACGATGCTGAGACTGGAGCGGGTGCAAATGTGAAGTGGCCGAGCCGTGAGCCGCGAGCCAATGGGCGGCGGCTTCTAGAAGGCTTCTATCTGGCGTTGTTCGCGGAGAGCTGCAGCGCAGAGGGGGGGATAGCGGATAGTCGAGTCCGCCGTGCCAATGATGCACCGTCCTGACCTCTCCTCCACCACACTCGACCCCGGACC
This sequence comes from Pseudomonodictys pantanalensis, assembly GCA_019022785.1. NCBI lineage: Eukaryota > Fungi > Ascomycota > Dothideomycetes > Pleosporales > Parabambusicolaceae > Pseudomonodictys > Pseudomonodictys pantanalensis. The sequence continues at coordinate 20,110 of JAFHBV010000287.1, forward strand.
GCCTTTGTTGCCCGATACACTGCACACGCCGTCGCCAGCGCCGTCCTGCCCTTGCGCGCTGTGATGCTGCGTGTAGCGCTGCCACTGCTGCTGCGAGCGCGCTGAATGCGACACTTGACCCTCGACGCCTTTATCCCCAAAGCCCCTGCGTCCCGCGACGGCACGCTCGTCGCTGTGCAGCCCTCTCCAGGAGGCCAGACGACATTCTTGCCGCTGCTGCTGCTGCTGCTGCTGGGGCCGACGTCGCCCCGGACCGCAATCCACCTGCGGCGCATCCGCCTCACGACTCGCTGAATGCCCGAGTGCGCCGTTGCGAACTGTCCTTCCCGACCGCAACAGGACGAACTGGCTCTTGCACCGCACCCTCCCGCATTGTCGCCCTCCGCCTGCCTCGTCGCATTCGTCCCCCGCGCCTGCCTCGCCCGTCGCCGCCCCGTAAACAATCGCATATCGTGCCGTCTGCGCGCTTGACTTGACCCGTGCCATCATCCAAGCTCCACCTCCGCTGGAGGCACTTGGGACGAGCTCGACGTCGTCGTTTCAGGTTAGATCGGAGATCAACGGGCATGCTCCCGCCCATCTCAGCTTTCCCCACGCTGACCACTTCCAGCAGACGTTGCCGCGAGTTCGCATTCCTATTCCTCGACTAGCCATATCTTAATTGACCCCGAGCCTGCCTTGGTCTGCCGCCATCTACCTCGCTGCTACCGCCCGTGCGCTCTCCGTCCCAGCACCACTCCTCCCTCCTAACATCGTTCCGACGACGACCCCCATTTTGCGATAAACATACGCTTCCCTCCCCACAGTGCGGGAGGCTCCACAAACGGCAGAGACCAGCACAGCCTGGTCGCTGCACAGGGTGGAGACGATGGAACATGGCGCGTGCAATGTCATATACATTGACCGACGGGCGAACGACGAGCATGTCCGGCGGGAATCGCTGTCCAGTTCTCTCGCCGCCAGGACAAGCACAGGCAACGTGAACCCAGGCCACTTCGGTTCGGGCAAGGCGCCACCAGCAGAGATCCATTCGAACGTCGAGAGCATACTCTCAACGTTTAATGAGGGTAAGCCTTGTGGTGCCTCCTGATATTGGGCGCAAAACTGACGCCCTCGACAGTCCATATATGCGCCTCTGGCAGCTCGTGCCTGAACAAGATATCACAACTTCTCGAGTCCAGGGGGAACGTACCTGTCATTGTTCTAATAGATATACCGTACGACGAAGAACAGCGCCACAAGAGACTGTCTCGTGAACCTCGAACCCCGTCCCCGACTGCGACACGATCCATGAGGGTGGATACAGGCGAGCCAAGCGACATCTATGGCATGCACCTGCTCACTCACGTCTCATCCGAAATCGCCTCAAGAAATTTCTCAAAACTCGTTGTACCTGTCGTCATATTGAGCGGACTGGATAGGAACTGGGCCTCGGACACATTACCGTCTCCAAGCGTCCACGGTTCGCAGGTTCTCACCGATACCGTTCGCCTCGTCCGCTACCTGGATGCCGGCGCAGCTGACGTCCTCTCAAGTCCGCTTTCTAAGGACAGTATCCATGGCCTCGTAGCCCATGCATACCGCATACACAAGGAGGTTGCGCGGGAAGAAGCAAGTTTCCTAACAACGAAGAGAAATAGGAAACTCTCCTGGGTTGGGATCAACGATGCGAAACCGTACGCCTACTTGAGAGAAGCCATGGTCTCCAGTCTTATGAGTGGCATCTGTAACCCCGAGACGGTCGGAGACTCGTTAGATTCCAAGTGAGTGGCCTTCAGGGCCGTATATTTTCATATGCTTACCATGACAGTGACATCTACGTCACCCCCGATCGCAAAGAATTTGTCGCGAACTCAATAGGGACGTGGGCGTTTTCGGCACATGACTACACCGATGACGAACTGCTCTATGGCGCTCTATTGATGCTGAAGCACGCTCTGCAAATGCCCGAATTGGAGCATTGGGCGATGACTGATGGTAAGATATCTGTCATCATTTTCGAATCGTGCCAAGCTAATGCACGATGCAGATGAGTTGACCGTCTTCCTACTGGCGAGCCGGACAGCTTACAACGAGTTTGTGCTCTATCATAACTTTCGACATGTGGTAGACGTTCTCCAGGCGTTGTTCAACTTCCTAGTGAATATTGGCACGTTACCGCCCTATCCTGGCAATGGTGAGCGCACGACGGCTCCGAGCTCACCAATGGCTGAATTGCTGAAGCCTTTCGATGGCCTCACGCTGCTCATAAGCGCGATAGGCCACGACGTCGGCCACCCAGGCGTGAACAATGCCTTCCTTGTCGCACTCAATGCTCCGCTAGCCCAGCTCTACAACGACCGCTCCGTCCTCGAATCATTTCATTGCGCCGCCTACTCTCAAATTTTACGACGATACTGGCCAAAAGCTTTTGCCGATGCCGGAATGAGAAAACTGATGATCAACAGCATTCTAGCGACAGATATGGGGTTACATTTTAAGTACATGATGGACCTCAGCAACCTCCAACAGAAGATAGCACACGACAAAGGCGTTATTGACGGATGGAGTGTTAAAGTTCGGGAAGACAACAAGGACCTGGCGTGCGGTCTCCTTATCAAGTGCGCCGACATAAGCAATGTGGTGAGTGCAGTCATGACAGATGTACTGCGTAACCCTACTGACAAGCCAAAGGCTCGAAAATTCGAGACTGCTGCGCGATGGGCCAACATTCTGACGGACGAGTTTAGTAACCAAGGCGTCATGGAACAAGAATTGCAAATGCCCTCTTGTCTTTTCGGCGGACCACCCGTTCGAGATGACCTCATCAAACTGGGTGAATCTCAAATTGGCTTCATGAACATATTCGCACGACCCTTGTTCGAAGCCGTTGCGGACATTCTTCCAGCTATGCGCTATGCGGTTGATGAGATACTGAACAACAACTCCATATGGGAGAAGAAGATCGAGCAAGAAAAGGAGCGGAAGAAAAGAAACCCGAACCTCTCCCTCAGCCTCTTGACCCCTGGGTTTAGCATTGATCCATCACCAAGTCCATTCTCTGGGGGCCCGGTCAAGGCGCCTACCGATTCGCTAGCAGTCGCACATGGCCAGCCTGGCCGCTCATCGAAAAGCGGCATTTCAGAGACTGCCAATCGCCGTGGCTCCAGCGGTTCTTTCCAAGGTGCACTGTCGGGCTCTCGACGTTCCTCCCTCGCGGTAGACAAAGCATCACGACGATCTTCAGGTGCGGGCCTGCCTAGCTCCAAATCCCGAGAGAATCAAAGTCCATCGAGGCGTGAGAGTGGCGATGCTAGCCTCACTGCTATCCTCGTCACGCAGACGCCAAACGCGACAGAGGGTGGTGACAGTGACACCACTCAAACGGCCGCACGCTCAAAATCCCCGGACCGGAAAGACACCCTCACCAAATCGTCTTCGAAGAAAGAGAAGGAGACCGCCAGACCAGTGACGGCTCCTTCACAAGCCAAGCACAGTCAGGGTAAGCGCTCAAGCCCACATGATCCCTCGTTCTACCTCATGTCCCGACCTTTAGGCGTGGGTCCTGACTTTGATTCAGCAACAAACCTCTTTCCAATACCTCGGGTCCCCACTCAAAGCCACCAGAGCCAGTCGGAAGTTGATCTCTCCCACTCCGCGAACGGCAATCTCGACGGCTCGGGAATTCAACAGTGGGAAACAAATAACGTAAGCCCGGACAGTAACGTCTCGAGGTCGGACGCGTCGCGGGACTCAGGTCGGAAAAGCGGTTGGTGGCGACAGATGAGCTCCACTCGGCGTGTCCGAGATCCTCGAAACGGCGATGCTGATGTGCAAGGTCAACAGAAAGAGATGATGCTGAATTCGACGGTATCTAACACAACTTCGGATACGACTTCGCCAACTGCGATCAGTCCAGGACGAGCTAGCCGCACCGACAAGCTGAAGAGTTTCTTCAAGAGGAAGCCTCGGAATACCGGTGATTCAGAAAAGCAGCTATCAAGCTTCGGAAGCTCCTCGCAATTACGGACACCACCAACGAGCGATCCAGGTCAATCGATTACCAGCGACGAATAATCTCGATTTCCACCCTTTATTCTTTTTCTCATTTTGCGGGTACGCGCTTGATATCCCTTTCCTATCGAAAACCAAACGCCGCGGAAAGGCGACCGTTTCTTGACGCTCTTTGGTCTTTTTGGCATGGAGTTCTTCTTGGTCCAAGACGCCATGATACACTGTTCTCTCACGCATGACCTCATCGACGCTACGAAGAGCTCCGACCTCTGTACTTCGTACTTTTCATCCACTCATCTTCTCGCGCGACCTTCGGGTGATTTCAGTTACGGTGAGCGCTTTTGTTGTAAGACGCTCGAGCAGCTTTCGTTTGGTATCAACCTCGCATTTTCTCGGGTTTGGGGCATCACAAAAGAGAGCGTGGCAGGGGTTATTGTCCTACGGCTACACCATCGCAATCACACTACACGTGTTGTTATCATTCAGTTCTTGGCCCGGCTAATGTATTGTTCGGGTGGTTGTTGTTCGTTTTGGCGTGCCGCACGCGTGGTGTGAGAATACACGGTCCGCAGAGCATTTTTTTTCCATTGGCTTGATTTTTCTTGTTAACCCAAAAGCCTTGTTCTGGGCAGCGCGGTGTTACTGTACGGTTAGGGTGGCCTCGTTGTGGGATGGCGCCTGGGAGGAAGGGCATTAGGGCTAGGGATAGGATGGGAAGGTGTAAGAAGAAGGGCGACGTTGCATGGGCTATGCAGCTGCTATGACACAACGTAATGAATGAATACTCCGACTCACTTATCTATCGCTTGTTCATCGTATGATTTGACCCTTCCCAGTNTTANGTTANNCNCTGNTCNANTNNTNNNTANAGNNTTTNTTNTTTNGTNTANANATAATNCATGCGAGCATATATATATATATATATATATATATATATATATGATACACCAATTCTATCGATCTTCTTCCAGAAGCTTAACAACCTCGGGCAAGACCTCCCCAGCATCAACACTGGCCCTCACAGCTCTACTCCCTGCATTCCCTTCGTCCTCCTCAGCTTCCTTGAAAAACGTATCCTCCCCGCGCACACCTCCAATATTCAAGACCGCAATCGGCACCCCACTTTCCTTCGCCCTCTTTACAAGCCTCCACGCACTATACGTCGCCAAACTACTCCCTACCACCAACAATCTATCCGCTGCATCCACCGCCTCCTCAGCCGCCGCCTTCGTCGCGCCCGGTATACTCTCCCCAAACATAACCACGCCCGGCTTCAACACGCCCTGCGTACTGCCCTCCTTCCACGCCCCATCCGCATCAACTTGTACCCCGCGTTCCCCTCGCGCCAAGCACGTCGGACACGCGGGATACCGGAAGGTAGTGTACGGTGCGGAGGGCAGGTCGACGTCGCCATCAGGGTTGGTCTTGAGGCCCCGCGAAGCGCGCTCGCCGGGGTTCTCGGTGGACAGGGCGCCCGTGGAGAGCAGGGAGGCGAGGAAGGCGGACCAGGCGGGGTTTAGGGCAGCGAGGGAGGACTGGAAGGTGGAGCGGGGATGGGGCGTTGCGCAGGTCAGGCAGACGAGCGAGCGGAGGTAGCCGTGGAGTTCGATTGTGGGGAGCGAGGGGTGGGCGAGCGGGTGGAACGAGTCTACGTCTGGTACTTCTGTCAGTCTGTCTGTCCAGTCCCTCTACTTGGGCACTGTCCGTCTGAAAGCCCGCTAAAGGTGGGAGCAAACGTACTTTGAGTGATGACGCTCTTCACGATGCCGAGCTCGCCGAGCTGGCGTACGGCTTGGTGCGCGCGGTTTGGCTTCGCGCGCTGGAGATTGGGCCAGCCTAGGAAGCTGCGAGCCCAGTATCGCTTCCGCGCCTCGTGGTTCGCGCAGAACTCGTTGAAGTAGATGGGCTTGTAGCTCTTGTTCAGCGTGTACGTGCCATTCACGCCTCTGTAGTCTGCCAGCCCAGAAGCCACCGATATCCCAGCGCCGGTGAGCAGCACGGTTCGAGCTTCCCTCGCTCTCCTGCCATTGCTGCTGCGGCCACCGTTCGCGCTCGCGCTGGCGCTGACGCTGCGAGAGCGGGACGTTGCGGAGGCTAGCGTCGACGCAGCATGCTGGGATAGCGGAGGATGGGGTGGTGGTGGTGGTGGATGGGACCGTGAGCCGGGAGAGCGAGGCAGCGTCGTTGGAGCGGACAGAAAGTCGACGAGCGCCGCAATGGCGCCGGAGGCAGTGCCCGCGCTGGCGGGGATTATCTTTGGTGGTGGGAGGGCATCGGTGTAAGGGACGCGGAGGAGGGGCGGGCGAGGCGGCATGGCAGTTCGTCTTCGTATGCACCCGCATCCATCGTGTGACCATCCACTCTTTCCCTCGCCAAAGGTTGTCGTTGTTGTTGCGCGCTGCCTTCTGGCGGGGGCTGTGTCGGAGCTTCGATAGCTTCGATAAACCTTCGCTGTGCAGGCGTCATGATGCCGGGGGCTTTTTCGCTTGCGGCGCGGAGGCGCTGTGATTGGTGCCAGAAGGCAGATCTGGTGGGGTTGTCAGATTGGGGGTTAAAAATAGGGCGGGGATGCAGGATGATGCAGGATGATGCAGGACGGGTGCAGGGTGGTTTATCGATTTTGTGAGGCTTGAGGTACTTCGCGGCGTGAGTGATGGTGAGATTGTGGGAGTGTTGGCTGGGTTGGGGAATTTGGGCATGAGGAGGCTATGCTGCGATTTTGCATCCGCGAAGCCTTCTGTCGTGCGACTGTGGTGATTGCCGATGGAAGAGCATAGTGTGGGAATGTGGACATGGGTACTCGGAGTGAGATGGAACGCAAGGGATGAGTGAGCAAAGCCTCGCTGGGGATGGTGGTGTGAGGGATGGGGATATGGGTGAGGGTGCGAGTCATGAATTTCGTCATAGGAATGTTGGGCATGTGACGATGTGTTGAGAATAGATTGGCATGGCAGTTGGGCCGACGATTGCAGGCGGTTCATGGGTACAGATGCATTGTGCTTTAGTCTACACATGTGATTGAAGGAGATGGGTATCATTGAAGCCTCCGGCCAAAAGAATGGACACTATGCTAGGAACCAGGCAACCATGGTCAAAACACCGACTGAATGCAAAAGAGACCGTTTAGAGTGAACGCATGCAGTAGCAACCCGTCAACAACACCATAGCGCTCACTGATAGCAAAGGAAAGTGGGATATCAATCTGAGGAAAAGGAGATATTGAGAGAAGAGGTGAAAAGGAGATACAGGAATCTAGTAGACTGTGTTTCCACATCCGCGTGTATGCTCCGAACCCATGAGTCTGAAGAGACCGTGATGCGAGACGCCCCATCGAATGCACCGCCAATATGCAAGAGAGTGTCCAAGAAAATGCTCCCCCTGCCATTACTTTTCCAAACCCAATGCACCTTTCGAATTTTGAAACCAAGTACAAAAAACAACAGAACCGAGCCCAAGTCTATAGGGCCATGAAGGATGGTGTGCCGCCCGCCCGATGACGGACCCACTGGTATAGGGAGAAACAAGAAACAATGCTGGATAATGTGGCCGACGTGTGCCAAAGGATCGTGAGGGTCGTGAAGAAATCGGTCGAGGGAACGAAACGAAATCGTGAAGAGGGCCGAAGCCAAAGGAAATAGCGAGAGCGAGGTCTAGTTGTACGCTTGATATGAATGCGTGGCATACGACATTGGTGGATGGAGGATGGACTGGATGCTGGGTACCCTCTGCTGATGATGTGGGTTGTAGTTCGTGGGGTATTGGACGGAGGGAGCTTCGGTAGGCTCAGGCATGTCCATGGGACGGTCATCTATCTCTTCCTCCAGGTCAGAAATGCCGATTCCGCTGTCACCATGGCTATCGTCATAAGTACCCTGTCTCTTCTGTGAAGATCGGTAGGCCTGATTCAGGTTCTTGAGCCCTTTCTCCATGCACTGCAGCAAGTTAGGACGGTTCTAGTAGCACAGGCCCCAGGCCGGATTGACATTGACTTACCTTTTGTTCGACCACTTGCCACTTCTCGCCCACTCGAGCCGCAAGAATCTTCCACATCTCTTGCCGGACATCCATGTATGCCGCGGCCAGAACATCCAGCTTGATGCCGTCCCATTGCTCAGCATTCTGCCTCTCCATCAACCGCTCGTGCCTCTTTCGGCAGGCGTTTGGTGACTTGGAGGGAAAGTGCTTGGGCGCAATCTGGTTCCAGTTCAGGCCCTGGGCACGCGACTGGATTAGAGTCTCGTCATCCTTTGCAGACCACGACGAGCTCCGTGTCCCTCCGCTCCCGGCTGCTGATGCCGTGGAGACGGAGTTGCGGTGAGATGACGGGGCCTTGTCGACTTTCGGCATCCCGAGGATCATGAGGAACGAAGGTGGGTTGTGATTGACGAGGTGATAGTAGTGACGGGTAGGAGAGAGGAAAGAAGAGAGACGATGATACTGCTTTGTGGTGTTGAAGCGAGGGTTGAAGCGTATTATGATTATGATAATGCAGGACAACAACGAGAGTGAGCAGTAGGAAAGAGAGGGTAGGAGAGACACAGCGTGACAGCAAGGAAACGAGGGCGTGGTGGGTTATGGTTGGGTCATCTGGAGAGCAAAATGCATGGTCTCAGTCGGGCGTGGAGCTTTATAGATATGAGCCGCAAGGCGACACGATCTAAACAAAGGCCACCAGGTCGCCGGAGAATTTAGATGCGTTTCTGTAATCGCCGCGCGGGCGAGGCTCCTTCACACTCGAAGTAGAGATGAAACTTGGCGCTGCTATGAAAACACCAGGTCGCGGCCGAGTATGGGTTCCCTATTCGTCGCGCAGGCGTCAGAGTGGTTCCCTTCCCCGGAACAGGGAGTGGATGCTGGTCACAGAAGCGCCTGTTTGAGGATGTCTCTGTGCGGCTGGATCTAAAGATGGTGCATGCTGGCCGAAAAGGTGGTGGGCGCTTAGGCCGCGGCCCGTGTGATAGGGTCGTCAAAAGAGGACCTGGCAGGGGCGCGCCGCATCGCTTTCAATAGTGGTAGGGCTGAGCAGCGCGGACCTGCAGGAGGATGCAGCAGAGGTGTGAGCAGTGGGGCTCTCGCGCACGGCAGAGATTTGTGGGAGCATTCTAAGCAAGCCCAGGTCGCCCAGAGGGGAAGAGCACGTAAGAAAGGTGCGTCTCGCCGCGAGGAGGAGAGCTGCACGCTGGTCGAGAGATGAGAGGGGAGCCATGGGCGGCATGCAAATAGCAGCGACGGCGATAGTGGGCAATCAGGAGGCCGTTGCGACACGAGCATCGTCGAGCGTTGGACGTCGACGCGGCGGAGCGGCTAAGCCCGCGATGTGAGTGAAGGCCAGAGATGGGGAGACGTTTCGAAACAAAGCGAGCCAGTGGGTGGGCGTGTGGGCGGCCACGGCCGCAAACCGCAAATGGCCTACCCGTCGCAAGCGCCCAGCGGCAGCATCCGCGAGCTCCATCCTCGCCGTGTCTTTGTCCCCGTCAAGCTCAAGGCTGCTTCGCCGAGGCCTTCAAGGGCTCGGTGCTGTGCCCCCCGGCTGAATACCCGTCGATATGAATGTGCCTCATCCCGTATGCCCAAGGGCCGACCGCACATCACTGCCCTCTGCAATACCAGCGGCGGCTGCGAGAATAAACATAAACACACCCTTGATCCACAGTGAATGAAGCAGAGGGCTCGCGGCATGCACGCGCAACTGTGCTCCCTCTATTCTAAGCTCGGCAGCAGACATCACGCGCATCCGAGCCAATTCCCACTTGTTCGGTCCAGTCATCTCCATGTCATTTTCCTGCCTTCTGGTGCTTCCGCGCATGCATGCGAGGACGGCTGCTTGCAGCATAGCCTCAACCAGCGCTCGGCTTCCGACCTCGTGCTGCGCAATCGATACAGAGTTGCAGCACAACACCAAAAATGCTGACCGGTCCTCTGCAACCAGCAGATCTCCCGCTTTACAAATCACGCCAGCTAGATCGTTTGTATTATACACACACCACTCTGCTCATCCCAGATCCCCTCCAGCCCCCAAACGTCCCCCCATCTGAGACTAGATGAATCTTGCGTCCTCCCGACCTATACTTTGAAACCCCCTGTCCTCCCCGCAAACATTCCTTGCGGATCGTACTGCTCCCGCACGGCACGTGCAAAATCCGCAGTCCTCAGGCGGGCAAAGTAATCCTGCCTAAAATAGCCATCATTGGCGAACAGTGGGAGGTAGGCTTGGGGGAGGAAGCCCTTGTCTTGGTACATTGTAACAATGTCTCGGTTGCCAGTGTAGAGCTTCTGGGTGGCAGCATCCATCTTAGCATCGTCCGTAGCAAACCAGTATGAGAAGTCATACTCGACGACGATACGGTCAACCTCGTCGTCGAGGTCGATGAGGTCGCCTCCGCGTGCGCGAGCCTGCCGAGCCAGCAGCTTTGGGATCGGCTGGAATGCGATCGATCCGATGATGCCGGGAACTGCTATCACACTCTCCGTAGTGTTCCTCCAGTTGTCGTAGATAGCGCCCAGAACTTCTGCTCCCACAGTGGCGTTGGGAAGAGGTGTCGTTTCCGTCGTGATGGTGTAGATGGACCCCTTCACCACCGCGAAGTCGTTATAAGATAGCAAGTCGTAGTAGCTGCGAGTCTTGCAGTTATTGGTGAAAGGTCCAATTGCCGTGAAGTTGTCGAACACACCAGCTGGAGGTGTGGGGCCGTCGTAGAACAAGAACATGATCCAGATATCAATGAGACCTAAGCCGGTCACTTCGGCAGTCATGATGATGCCAGCCTTCTCGTCGGGATAGTATTCGGTGAAGTCTCGAAGTGCGGCAAGCATCTGCGGTGCCTTGTCTCCCGTGAAGATGAGGTTGCCGCCCCATACCTGCGTACATCAGTCTGGATCCTGAAAATCTTGATCGCGGAACTTACCTGGCCTTGCGGGTGAGCGACCATCAGATATGATGTGACAATGCCATAGTTACTGCCTCCTCCCTTCAATGCCCTGTATAGATCAGGATGAGACGTGTTGGACGCAGTGACAATGGTCGCATTAGGCAAGACGACATCATATGAAACGATGTTGTTGGCTGCCCAGCCATATTGAGTCGAGAGGAAGCTGAGGCCTCCACCGACGACATACCCTCCGACCCCGACCTCTCCGATCCGGCCACCAACGACAGTAACACCCGTATTTTCGAGAGCCTTGTGCACGTCCTCCCAATCGTTGCCCGGACCCACCCTCACGGTCATGGAATCAGCATCGAAAGTAACCTCGTTCAACTCCTTGGTGGAGATCAAGGGACCACCTTGGATGCTAGCAAACCCCTTATTGGGGTTGTGACCGCCAGATTTGATAACGAATGTGTCGTTGTTGTCATTCAGGATGCGTACAATGGTAGCAACCTCCTCCGTGGTCTGAGGATAGAGGATGCATGATGGTTTGAGAGCGCCGCAGCCGGTGGACCAGTAGTTGTTCTGTTCCGTCGTGTAATCGATAGAGAACTCCTTGTTGATCTTGATTGACGAAGTGCTTGCAACTGCCGAGCAGGTGTCCGATATCACGGTTCGCGCGAATAGAGCAAAGAAAGCAGAAAGAGTGACGGCGCGTTTGGAATTAGCCATTATGTGATTATGGATAGTTTAGAGAGGTGTAAACGCAATGAAACACGCGTCACAGCGTGGAATAGGTAGTGAGCTAGACCGGCTCCATAATGACTTATATCTTTGCTCCGAAAACTCCGTTCACTGCTTGATGCATTGACACCTTAAGGCTCGGGAGCTCATATCGTCGACCAGGTACAACGCACAAATTACCGGATTAGGATGCGGATAGTCGGTGTATGGAGGAAAAATACAAGCCGCCTAACCATTCCTGTGAGTATCGCGAAGAGTACATGGGCCTGACCTTGCTGGACGCGCTTCTCGGCGTGAAATTGAGTGATAACACGCATGACTTGGCCCGAGAGGTGAGGCTGGAAGTATAGTAGACCGCCAAAGGATTGCCTAGAGACGTGGCAGGCAGGGTAGTTTGATGGAGATGTACAACACCCTACGGCCTAGTATAAGGGGGTGTCGTTGTTTGCTTTGAAAACCAGAGCTGTGGGAGGTTAGGGGCACCCTGCATTGACGCGCTCGTCGAAAGCGGAACGCTAGTCTTCAGCCGAGGTCTTAGCCGCGCACGTGCGAGCCGTTTCTTCCGCTTCTTCGACGGAAGACCTCCGTTTCCTTTTCATACCCATCTCTTCGACCGAGTTCCCTATTGTAGTCGATTTGAAATAGGCGTCGAAACGCGTATCCAGAAATACCAAGAGAGATGAAGAATGGCCACTCTTATTTGCCCGTCTAACGTCAGCAGCCGCCAGTGGTTTCCCTGCTCCTTGGCGCGAGCTCATGCAGTCCCTCCTATTCTGATTTACCTACAGCTCCACATACCAATCATCAAAATGCTCGCATGGCCAATGGTTGTCCCTATTGAAGACTAACAGTCAGATCGACCTCGTGTCTGACCTCCTAGAAATACCACGTGGTGCGGGAGGATGCACACGGTACCACGCTTTGTGGCTCCTGCACACATCCCATCTTCCTGCGGCCACGGGCCGCCTTAATCAGACGGTGAGACCTCTGCAACGAATTCTACGTTCATCGACGTCACCCGTCTCCCTACTCTGCGATGCGCGATATCCCGCATCCTTGACGCCTGCCTTAACCGGCAAATAGCCCCTAACCTGACCGCACCGTCGGCGTTGCGTCCTTTCGCTCATCCGCAATCCTTGCGTAGACCGGTTTCCAAGGTTATGCAGACCATCACCTGGGCTTTCAAACCTATCGAAACACCCAAATGTGGCTAGTGAATCGGCCTCAGCCCAAAAGCGTTCCGTCTCCGATCTTGGGCTTGTCCTACGATCATGTGGGGTAAACATATAGGATATCGACACTCGCTACCAGGCAGCCTTATGCTCTTTTGCATCCTGTCACTCTTTTCTATCCATCATGGTCAATTCCCTCGCCGCTCTTTCTTTGCTTCCTTCCATCTACGCTGCGGCCATTGACAGACGAGACGCTGTCCCGGCTGGCTATGTCGCTGCACCATATTACCCTGCTCCTCATGGAGGCTGGGTTTCCGACTGGAGCGAGAGCTACCGGAAGGCTTCGCTTCTGGTTCAGAACATGACGTTGGCTGAGAAGACGAACTTGACGGCCGGAACAGGTATCTACATGGGGCGCTGTGTTGGTAACACAGGCAGCGCAACGAGAGTCGGCATTCCGCAGCTATGTCTGCAAGACGGGCCACTTGGTGTACGCAATACCGATCACAATACTGCTTTCCCACCTGGTATAACCGTGGGCGCTACATGGGATAAGGACCTTATGCGCGCCCGTGGTGTTGCTCTTGGAGAAGAATTCCGTGGCAAGGGCATCAACGTACATCTAGGGCCAACTGTCGGCCCCTTGGGACGAAAGCCGCGTGGCGGAAGAGGTTGGGAGGGCTTTGGGTCTGATCCGGTGTTGCAGGCCTTCGGTGGTGCTCTCACTGTTGAAGGTGTGCAGAGCGTAGGAGTCATCGCTACGATCAAGCATTTCATCGCCAACGAGCAGGAAATGTATCGCATGTACAACCTCGTTCAGCCTGGCATATCCTCGAACCTGGACGACCGAACGCTCCATGAGCTGTACTTGTGGCCGTTTGCAGAGGGGGTTAGGTCTGGCGTAGGAGCTGTGATGATTTCGTATAACGCTGTAAGTTGGACCAGCCTCATAAATGTACTGCCCTAACATTTTCAAGGTCAATGGATCTGCCTGCTCGCAGAATAGCTATTTGATCAACAATATTTTGAAGGATGAGCTCGGCTTCCAAGGTTTCGTGATGTCAGACTGGCTTGCGCAGATTTCCGGTGTCCCTAGCGCCCTCGCCGGGCTCGATATGACCATGCCTGGTGATATCAATACGATTCCACTTGTCCTCGGCGAGTCATTCTGGATGTATGAATATTCCAAGGCAATCTTGAACGGATCAGTACCCGTTGATCGCCTAAACGATGCCGTCACACGTATCTTAGCTGCGTACTTCCAGATGGGCCAGGATCAGGACTATCCGCCGCCGAACTTTTCCGCCAACACGCAAGACGCCGAAGGCCCTCTCTACCCGGGCGCGCTGATCTCGCCAAGTGGTGTTGTCAACGAATTCGTCAATGTGCAAGGCAATCACGCCGAAGTAGCAAGAGAGATCGCTCGCGACGCAATCACCCTGCTCAAGAACACCAATGGAACCCTACCGTTGTCTCTCAAGGCTACCTTGAAGATCTTCGGAACTGATGCAGAGAAGAATTCTGACGGTATCAACTCCTGTTCCGATCAGGGCTGTAACAAGGGTACGCTTGGGATGGGATGGGGCAGCGGTACAGCTCGGTACCCGTACATGGATTCTCCCATTGATGGATTCAAAGCCCGCGGTGCGAACTATACTTTTTTCAACTCCGACAGTTTCCCGTCGAACTCAAACCCTTCCGCCAGCGATGTGGCGATAGTCTTCGTGACCGCCGACTCGGGAGAAAACTACATCACTGTAGAGAACAATCCCGGAGACCGAACAAGCGCAGGCCTCAATCTTTGGCACAATGGCGACAAGCTCATTCAGAACGTGGCTGCTAAGTATTCTAATGTCATCGTCGTTGTTCACACGGTCGGTCCTGTCATCTTGGAGGCATGGCACGATCTCCCGTCCGTAAAGGCCGTCCTGTTTGCACATCTTCCAGGTCAAGAAGCAGGTGACAGCCTGATGCAAATTCTCTACGGAGACGTCTCGCCTTCCGGCCACATGCCCTATACGATACCAACATCCGAGGACAACTATCCCGATAGTCTTGATCTCACCCAATTCGCCTTCGGTCAGCCCCAAGACACCTTCACCGAAGGTCTCTACATCGACTACCGCCACTTCAACAAAGCCGGCATCAAGCCCCGCTACGCTTTCGGTCACGGCCTCAGCTACACAAGCTTCTCCTTGTCCAATGCATCGATAACCACAGTAACTCCCTTGACGGCCACTCCGCCCACTCGACTTGCAAAGGGCGAAACACCTAGCTACCCTACGACCATCCCACCAGCATCAGAAGCATACTGGCCCGACAACTTCAACCGCATCTGGCGCTACCTGTACTCCTACCTGTCCAAGT
This sequence comes from Pseudomonodictys pantanalensis, assembly GCA_019022785.1. Taxonomy (NCBI): domain Eukaryota; kingdom Fungi; phylum Ascomycota; class Dothideomycetes; order Pleosporales; family Parabambusicolaceae; genus Pseudomonodictys; species Pseudomonodictys pantanalensis. Next base: position 35,252 of record JAFHBV010000287.1, read on the forward strand.
CTGACGCCGATGCCGCCGCCAAAGCCGCAAACTCATCGACCAAATACCCATATCCCGCCGGCTACTCCAACGATCAGAAACCCGGTCCGCCAGCTGGTGGTGCCGAAGGCGGAAACCCCGCGCTCTTCGACACCGCATACGACATCTCAGTAACTATCAGTAACACCGGGTCCCGATCCGGTAAAGCAGTCGCGCAGCTATACGTGCAGTTCCCCAGCGGCATCTCTTTCGACACACCAATCATCCAGCTCAGAGACTTCGCGAAGACGAGCGAGTTGGCTGCGGGTGAGAGCCAGACGGTGCAGATGCGGGTCACGAGGAAAGATCTCAGTGTCTGGGATGTAGTGAGTCAGAACTGGATCATTCCTAATGTTGGAGGCGACTATGGTCTGTGGATTGGTCAGAGCTCGGATACTCTGAGTCTGAGGTGCGGTACCGCCACGGGTACGTGTCAGAGCGGGCAGACGAGCCCTGTTTAGTCAATGCCCATACTGGGTAGTCTCTTTTGGTTTGGGTCTGTATATGCCTAATTCGTATTGTCTAATGCAATGAAATTTGCTTGCGTCTGCGAATACTTGGTTCGCTCAGAGCTTCCCTTTGCCAGTTTCGCCGGCGTACCCACTACCCCGGTGCAGCCAGCCTTTACCGTTTTCCAAGTAACATCTCTGCTCCATACTTCGCATTCCAGCTTTGCCTTCCATCCAGAACTGCACAATATCTTCTCGCCTGATGAATCTCTCCATATCGTCTCGAGTCTTCCACCTGCCAAATGTCCTGATACCCGTTTCATCATCTAGGCACTCGAATGCCATGTATGTTAGGATACCTTCTTTGGCCCCATTCACTCGCTCTTGTTGACGTATGTTGTCCACGAGAGAGGATAAGGAGGTGAGAATAGTAGTGCGCTCGTCGGGGGATTCGCACACGATGCGGATATCCTGCATGATGGCAGAGGATGTCCGATCGCCCGGCAGGTCTAAGAAGCCGGCTCTCAAGCGGTAGTGGTTGAGATCAAGGTCAGTAGTCGAGTATGCCGGGATCTTGGACAGGAACTTGGACATTGCCGGAGAAGTGAGGTGGGTGCTGTACAAGTCCTGTCAATCTTTGTTAACTCCCAATGATTAGGATTCGATTTGAACAAAGGACTAGAGTGAGTATATTGAAACGGGTCATCTACTTCTCGCTTCCTATACACTTCGAACGCAAACATGCTTGTCGTTTTGCTGAAGTCATGGGCGTAGTCGAATGGAATGCCAAAGAAATAGGTTTTTGTGGTGGGTTCGGAAGCCCGAACATGAACTGCTAGTTCGTCGTATGCAGCTTGCCACTGATATTGTTAGTTAAGCTGGGAGTGTAGAGGCACCGGAGGGAGATGCTGTACATCTGCATATCGATCCGGCACGAAATTGCAATTCGCAAAGAGATAGAAGTCATCCATTATGCCAATCAGGCTATCAGGCCGAGAGAAAGCAGATCGAAGTAAGGTCACTCCCGCAAATAAGATGAATGGTCAAAGTATTGCTAGCACTTGCAGTTTAGAAGCTTGAACGCAATTTATGTACCCTCCACCAGCATCTCCAGACTTCTCAACTACTTATCCGCAGCGTTCACTTCCTTGCTCGCTCCCAAAGCCACTACAACTCCGGCAAACCACGCCACTGTTCGCAGTTCTGCATTAGCCCGAGGACCCGATGTTCCGTTGTCCTTGGCTCCCGCATCTGGGGGTGGGGAAGTGGTCACTACACCCCAGATTCAGCCCCACTTAGTGATCACTACACCGGAAGTTTTGCAGGGGGGAAGCTTCGATGGTTGTACGCAACCATGATTGAAGCGGAAGAAGTAAAAACGGACTTCCTTATCCGTAGAAGAATTTACGAGGGACGACTGAGACGCCAGGTCAGTGCGACCATGCGCGCAAGGCTTCTTGGCGGCATCAGGTATATACATAATTGCATTCAAGCTCCATCTGGGAGAGTAAAGAAACTGGTTTATTTGACATATCTCGTCTGCTGAGCGTTGAAAGTGGTCACACCAAGGCTATTCGCGGATTGTTACCTAGAAGTCGTTCAGCGTAACGTGATGTTTCCAAGCTCCGCGGGCTGGGGCCCGCGGAGGCATTCGTACGAGTGCATGCATACGCGGCATTGCTGTATTCCGAAGATGTCTCACTTGCACGTGTGGTAGCACTGTCGGGATGCTGCGTAATCGGCGGCGCTGGTGGCGGAAGCGGACCGAATACAACAAATGTCTGGCTGTGCTTCTTCCTGCGACATATAGGCAGCTAACCTATTCGAATCTAGTAGAGTTTGAGGTTTGACCGATGTATTAGCGACTGACGTTGTGGTATGAAGTGGGGGGGTTTGAGGTGGAGCAAGCCGGAACAGGTTATCCGCGTTCGGGACCACACCTCAACGGAAACACTTGTGTACGATTTGAAATGTGATAGAAAACCAATGGGCTAACTCAATGGGCTGACTCAATGTTCGTATGTAAGTCACCTCTTGTTATGGGTGTTTCGGGATGTACGCGCAGCTGAAGTATAGGATTATGGTCCATTAGCCCCATACCACTGTGGTGTAAACTGTGGCGGGGACTGACCGAGATCATTTATCTAGACTTGGTAGCACAATTCAGTAGACCCATATCGTGGTAAAAGCTACCCCTCTACACCTACTTTCAACTCATTTCTGGCGGCTGAGACCACCCCAGCCTAGCGACCACAATCAAACCATTGATACCTCAGCGGTATGTCGACCTCTCAAGTTGCGATCGTTACGGGTGGCAATTCTGGTATGGGAATGGGAATCGTTCGACTGCTTGTGGAGAAGGGCTGGAAGGTTGCCATTGCCGACATCAATGAGAACAAAGGCTTCGCAGAAGAGCTGGGTGACGCATCCAGTTTCCACGAATGCAATGTTGCGGACTACGATAGGTCAGTTTGTGGTAAAGCTTATTCTATTTTGAGACTCCATAGCTAATAGGAGGGGCCTTTAGCCAGGCAGACATGTTCCAGCAGGTCTGGAGTAGGTATGGGCGACTCGATGCTCTCTGTGCGAATGCCGGTATAGTCGATAAGAGGTATGGCGATCTGCCCTTCCACAACACTCATGCTGATATAAGATAGTTCGATCTTCATCTTCGAGCATCGTGGATCCGACAAGTATGCATAAAACATTCGCTCGACTTGTTGCTGATCTGTGCAGAATACCACCGAAGCCAGATCTCCTCACGACAGACGTTGATTACAAAGGCGTGATCTATGGCACGCAATTGGCCATCCACTTCATGAGAAAGAACAAGACCCCGGGTGGTAAGATCGTTGCAACTGCGAGCGTGGCGGCGATCGTTCCGCATGAAACATATCCGGTAGTTGGCTATGTATCTCTGGGTATTCGCGGTGCTAATCCGTGCAAAGGAATACGATGGGGCTAAAGCTGCAGTCGTGAACTTCGTTCGGGCGACAGCCCGCGTTCTGAAGAATGTTGGTTGACAAGTGTCGGCGATGATGTGATTTGGCTGACCGATGCCAGAAAGAGTACATCAGCATCAACGCTGTGTGTCCGGGCATCGTACACACCTCGATCATACCGCAGGAGATGATTAATGCTGTATCTCCGGACTGCTTGACGCCCATCTCAACCATTGTCGCTGCGTATGAGCGTTGTTTGGATGATGAGTCATTGTATGGCAAGGTCATCGAGTGCTCGACTGACAAGCAGTTCTTCCTCGAGACGCCCTCGTTGGCCAACGGGCGCTTTTCTGAGCGAGCGGTGACGGTCTGGGATCCTCTCTTCAAAAAGCAAGAAGCCTTCTTCTCTTGTTAGATAGTCATCTGACTCTCTACAGGTACCACAAGGAGCCGTCAGGCCTACCAGACGCCATCCCTTGAGTGTCAGCCCCTCGGCAAAAGAGGACCGCGGTTCCGCATGCGGTGGGTGTCGATGCTCGCCACGCTACCGAAATCAAGAGGGCATTGGGTGCGGGAAATCCCGAAGACGAATGGGGAGAAACTTGGGAGGGATGCCACTTCCTTGTCGTGTTGTCTAGAAATTTCGTCAGGGGCAATCAATGTACACGCGTCCACTTTAAGCATGAATGATACAGTTGAATGAACAATCCCATACGCCGATGGTTCGTCACCCGGCCGGCGAAGCTGCCTAGTCCAATAGCAATCGAAAGTCCATGTTGCTTGTTGTTTGGGCGCCTCCAGGTCCACAGTCGATCGGTAACGGTGTACGCCTCGCAACTGCTTCTTAAGATTAACGGTATACTAGGCTAACCGTTGGAGACACCCATCCGTATCGCGCGATCACGAAATATCGCGTGACGACGGCATATGCGAGCGGTCGATAACGTCCAGGTGCGCTGGCGAAGATGATCTTGTCGGCTCGGCAGAAAGGGTCGAGATGCATATGGGGCCAACTTATTAATACGGTAATCCAGGATAATCCTACCAGAAGATCGAAGGATCGTTCGGTTGCACAAGGATCGGATTCGCGGATTTCGGGAACGTAGATTAAGCTGACAGGGGCCAATGTATACCACATGGCGTTGAAGCAGCGGGGTAGAAAAATTGATAACAAGATATTGAGATGACGATGTTGAGTGCGCAGAAGTGGTACGACGTTATGTTATACCTGGTTGAAGCCTCGCCGTGACGTCGAAGTGTATCAAGGGGTAGTCGCGATAATTGCCACTGTGGGGAGAGGTATTTCGATAGTTGGGAGGTCAGACTTCTGCATTCGGAGCCTGCATATGGATACGAGAGGGATTTGAACGAGGTGGTGTACTGGTCAGTGGTAGATAAGCGCCGATGGACTCGGGAGTGGCCCCTCAATCCAGCGTGCCATACTCATATTGGAATACCGGGAATCGTTCAGTCGCATGCAGGTCCATTGCTTGTGACCTAGTTGATCGCGACGATTCTGCTGGTCTTACCCACACTGAGACTTTCTTGCCTCTTAAGGCTTGTAATGTAATTCGAAGACTGCCAGACCGGTAACATGCACGTATTGGGTGGGCAAGCCCAGTCGGTAAAGTCCCTTGCCGCACAGTCGTTCCATTCATTAGCGTGATGCTGTTGGTTTCTTGCTCAACAGACGAGCTACCGGTGGACGGGAGGTGACCAACGGGTGTGGCTGCTGAGATACATGATGCCAAATATTGAGCAATCTAGGAAAAAGTCGAAGACCAAGGAGGACTGGAAGAAGGGGAGAATCGAAGCGCCGCGCACAGATGCATGCTCAGCTGAGAGAAGCGATGCATAATGCTTGTGTGCGAGGAATAAGAGCCGAATTCGAGATTTGAGAAGCCCGCGGCTCCACCACGCGCGCATTCATAGCGACGGCTGCCGGGAAACGTGGTGTCTCCGATGGCCATGAATTGTTGATCTTGAGATGAATTGGATAATGTGGAAACAGCGGTGACCAGACGTTCGCATCCTCTGCCGTCGGATGGAGCTTACGCAATGGTGGAGAGGCGCCGATAGGTAGGGGAGGAAGGATGGTGGCTTTATTGCCTCCGCTTGGCGGCTAACGTCGAAAGCACTCGATTGGGAACACACACTCGCCAAAACAAAAATTCCTCGGGGACGTGCTCGCAATGACAGCCGGCCGGCCACCACTCTCGCCTACATGCGTGCGGTTGATAATTTGGGAGCCTCAGTTGTTGCTCATTTCCCAGGTCTCGCGATCTTTGAGGTTCCGGACCATTGTTCGAGGGATGCTCCCCTATGTGTAGTGCAAGAGCATACGCGTACCCCTCCCAGGGGCTTCCCCTTGTAGGGCAATAGGGCAAGTGATCACAACCACCAACGGCTTTGGATTAAAATCTGGCTGCCCTTGGCACGCATTTGGCAAGCTTCCGCGATCTCTGAGAGGCTCTCTACACTCGATGAGGCCAGAACGACCCCTCGATCCGGCTACCGAATGCATGGAAGTATTGCCTTGCCCAAGCCAATCTCACGCCAACCAGCCAGTCAAGGGTCATCAAGGGCCAAAGCGGCGTTATTACCCGACTAGCAGACGACTTGTCAGAACGGTCAGTTGGGGTCCTTTGCGGCCTTGCTAGGCTTTATTCCCATGTCCAGCGAAGAGTGGATGGTGGCTTGCAGCGTGCGCAAGCAGCCCAGATGGCGCAAGTGCACAATGAAATAAGGAACGGCCGCTCCCAGCAGTAGTCAGTGGCACGACACGGCTCATTAGCAAGGCTGTTGCAACAACGATTGAAACGCAAAGATAATCCATCACGAAGGAATCGACCATCCCTGGTTACGATCAACGCTTCACCTGCTCCAACTGTAGTCGCTCGTTCCGACGTCTCGACATCGACCCCGTTTTTCGTCACTCCCGGCCCGCTGCAAGGAACTCCAAAGCTTGAAGAGCAGAGCCAATCCGAGTCTGCATCGACCGCGGACGGCTTTACGCAGGACTGTCTTCGGAATCTGGACGGTCATGGTCTGCCAGATATCAAGAGCAGGCGTGTGAACAAATATAGAAGTGCTGGACGTTTAAGAAACATAAACAGCAGCAGGCCCCTTGCGAAACGTGAGTCGGCAGCCATGTCGTCGCACCATAGGCCCTCGGCATCCCCCACGGCAAGATGCAGCCATCGGGAGCTCGAGAAAACCGTGAAGCGACACCAACGGCAATCCTGCAGGTATAACAACGGCTCCGCGTCGCTCTCGAACTTCGGACTGTTTTCGTTTCTCGTGGTGTTGTTGGCCTGCTCCTCGGTCATCGGGACGGTATCCGCGTCGGAAACACATGGTGATCGACGACAAAGATCAGCAGCACCCTTGGCCGACATTTTGGTCGACGACCTCGCACCAGCCTGGAAAGGACCCTTACTTCTCGTGGTCGACACACGCCCACCTCCCGTGGTGCCGCCGTTGATGCCTCCATTACACAACGATGGGGTTCTGCAAGCAACCGCAACCCTATCCGCGCCGCCGTCCAAAAGATCGCTCGCAACAGCACAGAGCAGCGACGCAAACTTCCAGCTCCCCAAGCCCTTCGACACAGCCTTGTCAAACAACTTCACCACAACATGCGCCGACTTCTTCAAGAAACTATTGACAAGTTCGGCTGTTAATGACTGCCACCCCTTTTCCCTACTTCTTCAGGTACGTCCACCGTGCATGGCAGCAGCATTCCGTGTTCGTTACTGATCCGCAACAGACTTCGAGCGGCCTTTTCGACGCATCCAAATCGTACATTCGCATCACCCAGACTCTCGAGGCGACGTGTGCCGCGAACTCGACGGAATGCGTTGGTGGCATGAATGACCTGGCGCGCGAGCTTACCACGGACACGGCATGTAAGGTGGACTACGACAACAACAACCCACAAGTCGTGCAGGCCTACAATGGGCTGATAGCTTACGAGCCTCTATACCAAGCGAGCTGCTTGCGGGATAGTGAAGGCAGCTTCTGTACGTGTCGCACTCGAATCCCGATTACGCAGTCGCTAACAGATATGGACAGGTTACGCCAACGCTGTTACCAACACTTCGTCCGCCGGCGCAGATGCCTTTCCGTTCTATCTCCCTCTCGGTGTGAGCCTCCCTGGCGGTGCGCGACCAACCTGCAACTCGTGCTTGCAGAACGAAATGGCCATCTTCTCTTCCTTCGCCGCAAATTCCACGCAACCAATCAGCAAGACCTACACAAGCGCAGCGGACCAGATAGCGATAGCCTGCGGAACCGGCTTCGTAAACGTAACCGCAGCACCACTCAAAGGCGCCGCGCCCGCCACTCCCGCCACCCTTACACCTACGATATCCTTGTTCATAATGCTCTTCATCTACTTCTTCCAGTGAGCAGACGAGAATCACGTTTTTCCATTCATTGTAAATATTAGACGACTACCCAGGACTTGATCGGTTACGGCAACCGATACTCATTAGCGACGGCGCATGGATTATTTGATTGATATTTCCCTTTGTCATCGGAATACCAGCATACCCAGGCTGGATGGAAGCGGATACCCACAGGAACTCTTATAAAATTCGGGAGAATGGCTTTAGGCATCAGCTTTCTCCGAGCGGCGTTTGGCACACCCTCGACCACACGTCGTCACACTACTGGGCATTATCATGGATGGAACTCTGGAACTGATAAGATATGATCTTATCACTATCACAATATTGATATATTTTGTATTTTCTAATTGGACGGCTGGCGGTGGATGGTGCTGACGGAGCACCGAGGCGTACAATAGTAGTCCTGGTAATAGCGGCGGGGTTGTTGCACCAATGACCCTGGAATTTCGTTGTAGATATTAGACAATTTACCTGCTGCGATCGAGTGTTCCCACCGTGGCACCTTGGACATGAACTCGTGGTACCCTTTATTAATATTCATTTGCTCTTGGCTTATCGATATGGAGGAAAAGAGTACTGGGCATACTTTTGCAGAAGCTTAGCCACCCGAACAAATGCGGCGACGGGTACCTGCGGACGCCTTTCGAGGCAGAGCATTGCAGCACGCACGTCAACGCGTCCCTTTTGTGGGCTGATGATGACCGCCCGCCTGGCCGCGTCAACCCATAGGGCTTTGGAGCTCCCAAATTCGGTCGTCTGAAACCCATCACGTGCCCTCTTGTCCTGCACGGCGGGGATTTCCACGGACAGTGATTGGCAGAAGGCGCGACCCCTGAACGTCAGATCCTCTGTCGGACTGCATCAGCCATCCCCAAGGCCAGCCGCACAATGCAGCCCCCTTCGCCCGTATGCACCGTCCGTGGCTCCGCAAGACATACCTTCTATTCTTATTGCGCTATGATTCGCTCCATCATAGCATCTTCGCGTGCAGCTCTCGGCTGAATGTGGGAAAACATGATATCCAGCAGCCTGGGGTCAAGGAAAACCAACCCAACACCCTATCATCTTATCACCGCAGATTTGGAGTGGGACAAGGTGAGGCAAGGAGCGAAGATCCGGCGCATGGGGTCAGGATTGGGCACATCCTGTGACAAGCGGGAAGCGGCCCTGGTCGTCATGTCAAACGCCAACGCGTTTGATGGTCTGTGGAGCTTAGGATCCAGCGAGCATCCATGTTTCTCTTTTGTACCTGAGACGTCCGCCTGTCTTTTCAATTCTCGACATTGATGCCTTCCTTTCTGACCTCCCTTGTCGCGTAATACTTCTTCGTTCCTTCACCCATCCAGTCCTTTCTCTTGCCTGCATGCAGGACAGGCCCTGCGGCTCTGCGCTCACGTTCTCTCCCATCCCTTCGTTTCCAACGTCACTCATTTGCCCCAACCAGGCTCCAGTCCTTTTTGCAATTTAGACCTTTTCAAAGTATAGAATAATGACCGATATCATGGCCCAGCAGGGCTACGGTCTTTCCGCTCCTTCAAATCGGCAAGATGTCATCAGCGCTCTCTTGAACGATTACGGGACCTCCTTTGGTCGCGGCGACACTTCGCCATACAACAGCTATTCCCCAGTACCAGCTCTCAAGGAACTTCCTCCACCTCCGGTTGAGAAGGATAGTCACTACAGTAATGACAAACCTCCGGCTTCCGCCGGCGCCATGAGCATGCGGTTCCAATTACGAGGTACGTACTACTTCTACTCTCAGATTTTCATTGGTGTCGAAGGATGGGGTATTATTGGTTCTGGGGGTTAGGTATGCTCTTCACCGAATGGTATGAGGTTACCAAAAACCGCGACCATGGATCACACCCGCAAGCTTCAGCCCAATGCCTCACGCCAAAGCCCTCAAAAACCGCTTTGGCATCCAATCCTACCATTTCGTCGGAACGATGAATCGCGTAAAAGTTGTCAAGAACAAGGCAATTCGCGCTTTTGCTAACCTGCGGCTAGTCGACGAACCCGCTTCTCCCAACTCGCCAGATAGCTCACGCAAAGGCTCGATAGAAAGCCAGCCGCGCAAAATCAACTCGAGGAGTATGTCACGAAGCTCCAAGCCTCCATCTCTCAAGCTTTCCGTTAGCAACGGCGCAACAGCTATCGTCCCACCCACACCATCTCTACCAGGCTCCGCAACCACTCGCGTTTCGCCACGAGCGCCACCTAAGGATGAAGAGAAGGACCTGCCACCGCCACCACCCAAGAAGTCTGAGCGGCGGCAGTCGCTGCAAAAGTCTAGCATGGGAAACAAGGGCTCGCAGGAGAGGCCGACCAGGATAGACTCCCTTCAGTCGAAGGAGCGCCAACCAGAGAATGTATCGGAGAGTCCCGTCGAACCCGCAGTGGTGAAGCGGAAACCAGTGGCAGCGCTGGACAAGAAGTTCACCTCGCTAGCCGACCTCAAGGGCCCACGAGGTGGGAAAGGTGGACCTATGCCTCCACCAATGTCAGTAAAACCGAGGAAGCCAGTGCCTCAGAGCCTTGACACCAGCGAGCCCTCAACGCAAGAACGCTCTTCCAAATCTAGCACCAGATCCGAAGCCACAGTCAACACGACATCAGAGCGCTCGTCCAAGTCCTCTACGAGATCCGGACCCCAAAGCCCCATTGCACAAGAACGCTCTTCGAATGCATCAACGGGGTCCCAAAACGACGACACAAACTCTCGTATTCCGCCACCAATGGTTAATCAGCTCCCGCCCACACCGGATGAGACTCCTGCTCCTCCGCCGCCAAGGAAAGCATTCGTCCCTATGGGCCTGCCCTCAAATCCTCGCTCAAAGGGTCAAGTCTCGCCTGGGCATGCCCGCGGAAAGAGCAGCACTGGGTTTGACATATTCAAGAGCCAAAAGCCAATGCCAACGCCAGTGCAAATACCAGAAACCATCACACCTGGACCTACACCATCGCCTCGAAAGATTGAGCAGTCACGACAACCGCAAGAGCCAAGCCCCGTTTCGCCGATCAGTGACAACGAGCAACGGCGGCCGTTCAGTTTCGAAGCCATTAGCAGACCGCCTCCCGCCGCTCCAAAACCTATGCCGTCGCCAGCACCACAACAGCAGCAACCAGCTCCAGCGCAAGCCTCCGTCGCTGCTACCATGGCCGCCATGCGGTCCGCATCGCCTGTTTCACCCATGGAGGAACCACCAATGCAAGCCACTCCAAATGTCGTATTCCCACCACGATCCACTTCCCGCCAGCCAAATTCTCAACCACAAAGGCCGCAGGAAAACCCCTATGCATTCCAGCAAGAGCTTCAACCGCCCGCCATCCAACAGCAACCCCAACGGCCTCAGGAAAACCTCTATACCATCCAGCAAAAACCACAGCCCACAACCTCTCTTCCCGCGCCAATCCAACAAGAAGCACCTCAGTCCCAGAAGCAGCCTCCACCTACACAACCCCAACCCCAGGACCGCGCCCCCTCCACCGAACCCGCCGAAGCCGAATTCATCCCCCTAACCCGTGCCCCCATC